>JAKUCM010005957.1:0-12093 GCA_023374145.1 Lepidium sativum
AAGTTGTTTCACCCGAAAAAATGTTATTTGGTCGATCAACTGTCAATATATTTCCGAATAGGGGCGTCATTTAATCAAGACATCCATTTGTTTACATTGTAAATTATTTAAGATTAGACCATATATGACTCACAAGATTTTAATATGTTGTGAAAATAAAAAAATGGGGAGCCTAACTAAACTTAAAGTCTTGAGTTTAAGTGTTTGCCTACTAAAATAGAGTGAGATTTAAAGTGGATACGGGTAAAACATTAGAGCATAATATGAAACCCATAGGAAAACTTTAAAATACGGAATATTTTGTAAGATTTAAATTTCTAGCTTTTGTTTTCATACATTATTACTGTAGCTAGAAGAAATCTAAAGATAAATGTATTTTAGAGTAAAATCGGGAAATAATCCAGAAACTATTGTGAAGAGATATTATCCCAAACTTTTTCTTTTGTTAACATATATTCTCAAACTATTGATATTATATTTCTTAAAATATTTAGTTTTCAAAATGATACGTTATCTTGGAAATATCATATCTTTATTCTAGAATTTGATGGTTTTGTTTTCTTGATTTATTGGAAGGTTTCTATCCTGGCGAGTTAGGTATATGGCAGTCTTTTTCTTCTTCATGCATAAGTTGAAACAATAAATTAGAGTATGGAGTGTGTGATCTCGATGGCTTGCCTTAAAGTAGAGATTGCAACATATTGTTCTGATGTGTTGAAGATTTTCTCCTATTCGGACGAAGGGTCTGCCTTTGCTCCCTGTCTAGAAGGCTTTACAAGGTCAAACAAATTTTTTTTTCCATTCTTATTCTTTACATGTAATTCCTACAATTTTGAATCATAAAACTGATAATTTATCTCATTTTATTAGATAATCAACTTATAATTCCTAATTGTAAATTCTTCCTAGCTTTGGGATTAAGTAAGAAAATCAGTGGTTGACAAAATGATACATTATTTTATCTCTTTCCTTCATATTTTTAAATCGATTAGGTATTTTCATAACTTAAAAATAACACTAATTACTTTTCAGAAATATATTTTACCAAGTCTAATCGCCACTGTTAAACATTAAGGCTTGAGAAAGAAGCAACAATAGAAAGAAGAATAGTTAGAGCTTAATCAACTTGTGGCTTTTTCTTCTTCTCATGACCGTTGGATGCTCTTTGGAGGAAACAAAATCATATGTCTCTCTCGAGACACGTGTTGACCTTGGAGACAAGAAGGGGAAGGTTTTTCTCATGCTTTCTCTAAAGTCTAATACCAATTATAGTAATTTATAGTTTTGGTATTTTCCACTTTATGTAAATTGTCTTCTTTGCTATGTATTGAAATATTAGCTTTGTCTATAAATAGGATGTAATTGTACATGATTAAATTAAGTAAGAGAAGAAACGCTTCTTCCCCAATTCTCTCTCATTCGAAATCCATAAACTCCTCTAAGCTAATCTCTTCTTGTTTCACAAATCTTTCGCATTTCTCTTTAAATCTCAATAATCTCTTTCTTAAAATCGTTCATGTTACTAGAGCAAGGTTCATTTTAGGATAATTTTTACTCTTATTAAGGTCCCAAGATCTCTCATTTTCGAAAAAGTCCTCCATTGTTATTCTTGAAACTTTTTCTCGGACCATTAGGTAAAAGGGTGCATCTTCGAAAAACAATGGAAAACTTGAAGTTTTTAGGATTTCATGTGGTTCTTAAGGGTGCTAACTACCTCTTGTGGTCAAGAACTGTCACTACTGTCTTTAAAACCCGAGGGCTTTGGGCTCACATTGAAGAAAGAACTCCAAAGAAGACGGTTTCGGTTAGTTTAAAGGCAAAGGAAAAGGAGGGTGAGGTGAGTGCTGAAGTTACAGCTGGAGAAGATTAAGCAAAGTGTTACCAAGAGGATCAAGTTTCTTTTGTCATTATCCAAAGCTCGCTTGATCCATCCATCCATGGAGCCTATTCTCATTGTGAGAATGTTATGGAACTTTGGGACTCTCTAAACTGGGTATATGGAAATCTCTCCAATATTAGTCAATTCTATGAAGTTAAGAAGTCTATTAAAAACCTCAAGCAAGAAGGTATGGATTTCACTCTATGGTTTGGAAGGTATATATCGTATTGGGCCAAACTTGAGATGCTTAGGCCATTTACGGTGGATCCAATTGTTCTTCATGAGAGGTTTGAGCAAGACAAGGTATTTGGAATGATGATGAACTTGAATCCAGCTTATGGAGACCTTATTTTTCACCTCTTGAGACAAGATAAGCTCCCAACTTTAGATGAAGCTTGTGATTTTAGTACAAAGAAAAGAAGGTTCTAAAAATTTCCTCAGTGGAAAGAGGGAGCTTGTCATGGTCAACAAGGCTTCATACTGACATGAGGAGAGGAAGACATTTGTGTGTGACTACTGCAAGCACAAGGAGCACAAAAAAGATCGATGTTGGACACTTCATCCTCACTTGAAGCTAAACCGCGATGAAAGGGCCAAAGCGAACATGGCAAATAAAGGAACGAGTCAAGGCAGCTCGGACTCGACCTCTAATGGTACAGCTATGGCAGCTACTTAAGGGGATTATATGAGGAGAGTTGACCTTGAAGAGCTCATCAAATCAATCAATGTTTTAAAAGATTCTAGTAACTCTTTTTATGTTTCAAAAATTACTAAACAATTGGTGGTAGATTCCGAAGCATCCCACCACATGATTAGTAATAAGAATTTATTAGGAGATATTAGACCTACCCTAGGGAATGTCGTGATAGCTAATGGTAAACATATTCCCATTGAAGGAGTAGGGAATTTACAATTATTTTTAAGAATTTGAAATCCTTTTATATGCCTACATTTAAATAAAACTTGCTAAGTGTGTATAAGGCGGTAAATGACTTGAAATGCAAAGCCATATTCGATCCTAATAAGGTTTATTTTCAGAATATTAAGAGTGGTCAGACTCTTGGAGAAGGAATAGCCAAAGATGGATTATACTTGTTGGATGACATCAAGAACAATCCTAGTTTATCTTTCAATGCAAACTTATCTAGTTCTTATTCTTCTAATGCTTTCACTTCTACTTGTAGTCTTGAAAATGATTAGCTGTGGCATACTCGTTTGGGGCATCCACAATCTCGTGCTTTAAATTTATTATTACCGAATGTTTTATTTAAAAATGATTCTAGTGAAGTTGGCATAACACTGCAAATCCGTTTTTTTTCTAAATTTGTAACTGTTTATGAAAATTTCTTTGATCTTGTTCACTCGGATGTGTGGTCATCTCCATATGAATCTAGAGAAGGACATAAATATTTTATAACATTTATTGACAGAAAATTAAAATTTACTTGGATAAATTTGTTACCAACTAAAGATGGAGTTCTAGAGGCATTTATTAACTTTCAAACTTATGTTTTTAATCAGTATAACGTCAAGATAAAAATCCTAAGATTGGATGATGGAGGAGAATACATGAGCAATGAATTTCAAAAATTTCTTGCGAAAAATGGAGTAATTCATCAAACGACTTGTCCATACACTCCACAAAAAATGGAGTGGTTGGGCGCAAGAACCGACACCTTATGGCGGTGGCTAAGTGAATGATATTCCATACAAACATTTCTAAACGTTTTTGGGGAGATGTGGTTTTATTCACATGTTACCTAATTAACCGAATTCCAACCCGAGTACTCAAAAATGTATCTAATTTGAGGTATTGATGAAATCCAAGCCATTAATCATTAACATGTCTTTGGGTGTGTGTGCTTTGTTCTTATTCCAGGAGAACAAAGGAACAAACTCGAGCCCAAAAGCGTTAAAGGAATGTTCATTGGATACTACATTACTCAAAAGGGATACAAGTGCTACATACCGGATACAGGCAGAATTATAGTGTCTAAGTATGTCAAGTTTATGGAGAAAAAGAGAATTTATGAGGTTAAAGATTGGACAAGTATTCAAGACATCACCCGCAACAGTTCCAATCAGGCGGTGGGACTCCGTTTGGTTTTAGAGAATCTTGGGATATCTTTAGGAAGCTCTCGAGGTACAAGTGGAACCACAAGATACCATGAGGAAGATGGCCAAAATCCTCGGATCACAGTTGGCCGCACGTTTCAGGCCGCGGCTGGCCCTTCGGATCGCAGCCTGGACGAAGCCACGGTTGGCCTCGGCGAGGCTATGAGAGCCTGGATGACGCTGCGGCTGGCTTGGACAACTTTACGTGTGGCTCAGATAAAGTCGTGTATGGCCTGGACAAGATTGCGGCCGGCTTTGACACCTTAGAATCCAACAGGGGTTCGGCCAACCAAGCCTGCCCGTGTTCGGACCTGCTTGTCTCTGACACTCCTCACGATCACACATGGCTTCTCGTTGGGGAAACCCTCAAGTCTACCTCAACAATGTTGTGGTCACTCATCCAAATCAAGCCCCATGCACTTTGGTTCACATCATTCAAGAGCACCATACATTCCTTACCCACATTGAGCATCATTATGTCCCTAAGACGTACAATAAAGCCAAGCAACATAAGGTATGACGTGATTTCATTATTGATGAGCATGGTGCTATGGTTCAGAACCACACTTGGGAGGAATCTGAACTTCCTCTTGGGAAAAAAGTCGTTACCTCTCGATGAATTTTCACCATCAAGTATGATAATGATGGGATGATTGAAAGACACAAGTCTAGACTTGTGGTTCATGGATTTACACAAACATTTGGTGAAGACTACAACGACACATTTTCTCTGGTGGCCAAACTTCATAAGGTACATGTTGTGTTATCTTTAACAGCTAACATTGATTGGTATTTGTGACAAATAGATGTCAAGAATTCATTCCTTTGAGGTGAACTTGAAGATGAGGTCTATATGCATCATCCCCCGGGCTCAGAACACATTGTCCAACCGGTTAATGTTTTACGCTTAAGAAGGGCCATCTTTGGCCTTAAGCAATCCCCACGAGCTTGGTACCAAAAGTTGAGCTATACCTTATGTGACCATGGCTCCAAGAAATCTGAGGCCGACCAAACTCTCTTCACTCACCATGGTAAGGACGGTATTGTTGTCATTCTTGTGTATATTGATGATATTATCATAACGGGAAACAACTCCACCAGGATTCAAGGTATTAAATCTTACCTTAACTCCGTTTCTAATATTAAGGACTTGGGCAAAATGAAATATTTTCTTGGAATTGAGGTATGTAGATCTCATGAAGGATTCTTCTTTTCTCAAAGAAAATATACACTTGATTTTTTGAATGAGTATGATGTAAGTACGAGAAAGGCTTCCACTCTTCTTGAAGATGCCTATAAAGCAACGTGCAAGGGGGTGATGTTCCTCATATTTTGTCGGTTTTGAGCTCATTATTACGGTTATATTTGGGAAATTTGTCTATATTTTATTGAGATTTCAGGTCAAAAACGTTCGGAGTTGGAATCATGTTTGACGGTGGACTTTGGAGAGGTTTGAAGCATTTTCCGAAATTCTCCACGAAAGGAAGGACCGATCGATCTACCAAGGATCGATCGATCAATGATCAGAAAGGATTATGCGCACGATCCGAAGAACGACTTGGTTTTTGAGAAGATTGATTCATCATCCAAAAGATCGATCGATTTACCAAGGATCGATCGATCAAAGCCTTTCGCAGAATCCTAATTTCGCGATTTTCAGCTCTTGTTTTGGGCCCTATAAATACTATTTTTCCTATTTTTATTAGAGAGCCGCTTTTGAGTTGTGAGAGACGAGTTTTATAGAGTTTTAAGAGTTTTTAAGCTAGGAAGAAGATCTCTTCATACTTGGGAAGAATTTCTTAATCCTCTTTATTTCTATTAATGCAATTTCAATTTCAGTTCATCATGACTTGCCAAATTTGTTGTTCAATATCTGAGTAGATCTTAGATCGGATCTAGGGATTCTAGGGTATTAGAATTCACTGTTGGGGAACAAATAGGATTGATGAATAGATGATTCTCCTTCTAATACTCGAGTCTAATGCATAGATTAGCTTGATCACCTAGTCGATGATTTTAGGTTGTTAACTTTCCAGAAAATTGTTAAGAACTAGAACTAGGTTAGAAGAGCAATTATTTCACTACCAACGAGAGTTGATCCTAGATTGGATTGTGGGTAGTTGAACCTAAACGATAAATCCATCTGTAATCTGAAACAATCGAGAGTTAGGACCTTTAGGTTATTAATAGAGGAGTAGATTCAACGAGAGTTGGTTTACCTTTATTTATGTTCAAGCCGAGAATAAGATCACATTAGTTATTTGATTAAAATCACATTAAAGTTGTTAGAATTCACTTCCTTCATTCGATTGATATAGCTTGCGATTCAATAGAAATTGAGAGTGTAACTTGGTTCTTCGTGGATTCGATCCCTAAATACTATTTCATTTGTTGTTCACTTGCAGTAGGATACAAGGTTAAAACTCGTAGAATCAGGGGGAGAAAGATGAAGATGTATTATTCGAAGATGTACACAAATATCGGAAAATGGTTGGGAAACTTATTTATCTCACCATCACAAAATTGGACTTAAGCTTTGCGGTTAACCAAATAAGTCAACATATACAAGCTCCGAGACAATGTCGCTGGAATTTCTATAGCCAATTAGCGAAACCTCAATCTGGTCTGGAAAGATATCTCTCAAGAATTTGTAGCCTTATATCGTTCGTCAATAGGAGTTATATTGAGAAAGTTACTATCATATTACATGATAAATTTTGAATAGATGTAAGCAAGGAATTCTAGATCAAAGCAGGTTTTTGATAAAGGACACACCCATGAAGGCAAAAGGACCGTTAGACCTTCAGATTTAGGTATATGATGGGAGTTGTGTTTAAGTTCTATGTTGCTGCGTTTTTCAGTCAGTATAAATAAAAATAGATATAATATTATATTATATGAATAATAACCTAAAGATTGTGTTATTGTTTGATAGTATGATAGTTTTGTGAACTATATATATAATAAATAAATATAAATGATTATTTGAATATAATTATGATGTGAAATATGGTGGAGAATAAATAGTATTTTGAGTTGATAAAAATAAAGATAAATAATTAAAGTATGTTGAGAGCTGTCTTTTAAAGAGTGGTAACATGGAATAAATATTTAGCTACAGGTAGGTATTCTTGCGGAAAAATGGTCTGAAGTGGGCCAACAAGAATGCTTTAGCCCAAAATCGCTGACGAGGTAGGGAAAATCGAGCTATGGTTTGTAGTCTTTAACTGAGGGCTTTGAAGCCATTCTAGAAGATGGTTAAGTTGATGTGTCTAGAGTTGCCTATTACGGTAGACCAACAAGTTTGGTGCAATCCATTGAAAAATACGAGTTGTATATGTTTGTTTTATGTAGTTAGGATAGATTTGCTTTAATTAGGTTAAAGCTTTAAACTTGAGTGGGCATAAGTTATTTCTTCAATCAGTATTTTTATTATCCTCATCTTTTTTCTCTTTTCCAGATCAGAGTGAGTTTCGTGAATAGCTGCTTCGAGTATCTCGGTTATTTGAAGTTATTTTTTTCGGTTTTATTTTCTTCTTTCATATCATGTTTAAAAGTTTTTTTAATATTTTTATTTAATAAATTTAGGTAAGACTTGAGACTATTTTTAAATTGAATTAATAAATTATTTGTTTGGAATTGAATAACATAATGTTTCAAAGTTGGTAGACATGTGTTACAGGTGCAACGCATGGATATACCTTTTCTCCGAGTATTCAAATGGGTCAAGAGCATAAACTCATATCCGTGTAGGGGTGAGTAGGAAAATGTATTTTAGTTTCAAATAGTAGAAAAATCAAACATACAAACTTTTTAAAATACTATGCATGTCCCCTATCACTTTGATCAAAAGTTATTATAGGAAAATTTATTCTATCATGTATGTGTGATACTCTAGCATGAATCTTATATATTAAAGTGGGAGATACTCTTATTTGGCCGTGTTATAAAATTTAAACTGAAATTAAACTAAAATTTATTACAACCTTTAAAATAAGCATAAAATAGATTTTGTTACAATTTTTTACATAAAATTTTAAAACTAATAGATATTAATAGAAAAAAACTCTGTTAATATTGTTAAAAAAGTGTATATATTAACCTAACTTTTATGAAAATATTTTATTGGTTATAAGATAATATATAAGTATATGTTAATATATATTTTATTGGATCTTATGTTAACCTTTCAGTTAATTGTTTATATTAACCGAATTAACCATAATTCCAAATCTATGCTAATCCTATAATTTTAAGTTCCAATATTAATAAATATATCAGCTATAAATTTGGTTATTTAGTTTCAAGATTTGGATTAGATTTTCCAAGTTCATAGATTTATGATATATTCTGGTATTTTGTCGGAGTTTGTTAATCAAATTCGGTATCTGGTTATTTTGATTTAAAATTTATTCGGGTATTTATACTTTGTGAAATAGAGTTTCATTCGGTATATATCAAATTCATGTATTTTTATATAAAACTTCAAAACTAAAATAAATTAATTAAAAAACTCTAAATTTTGGTTTTTGATTTAGTTTCGTTTTGGATTTAGGTTCAATTTTTCAAATTCATACATGTAGAACCTATTTGATGTATTTTATCTAGTTCGGTTTTAGTTTGGTTCTTTTACTTTAGTTTGATTTTAGTTAAGTTTTTAGGCCTTTAAACAATATATAGAAAACAATATTCAAAATATTAATACCGATCTAGAAATCAAATAAACATGAGTTAAAAATAGTTAAATCTTATACTATAAAAGAAAACAAATTCACTAAACCAATAATCAAGATTATACAGAAAAAAACTCAAAAACAAAACTAAAATTAATAAAACACATATAAGGTAAAAATATTCGTTTCTGGTTATATTCAATATTTGGATACTAAATTTCAAATCATTTTAATTATTTTGCCATGTTTGGTTCCTTTAATTTGGATCGATTTGGTTCAGATTTTAGATCTTTAAAACAATATATTGAAAATAATATTTTAAAATATCAAACACGATTTAAAAAAACAATTAAAATAATTCAAATTATACGTTATAACATGAATATCATCCTACTTATACATTGAAACTATAATATTATATATATTTTTTTTAACGTATTATATCTGACAATCTTTGAACAAAAATATATAATATATAATAATCATCTGGTGGAATTAACTATAACGAACAAATTTTCGGGGAAAAAAACTGTAAGAAAGAAAACTGCAACATAATTAAAGGGAAACTGTTTGAAACTGTCGAACACATGTAAAGACTGAGAATCTTAAGAGGGTGTGGGCTTCTTACACGTCTCCCTTTTACAGTTTCAGGCATGTAGCGTACGTTACATTACCTTCTTATGCTTTTTGGTTTTGTGTTATTTATATAACAGGATACCTTAAAAGATGTATTCTTTTAAAATTGGTTTCTTATAATTAAATTAAGCCTGAAAAAAATGTATTCTTTTAATACCAGCAAGATGGCATGCTAGAAAGATGTCAAAATGTTATTAAAAAAAAAAAAAAGATGTCCAATAAAATTAGATGAGTTGCATACACTTATTTGTTACGCAGTAATTAGTATGATATTAGGCAAATTAATGAATCATAATCTGTACTTTCTATTTTCGATAATATTTACGGAGGTATATCTTAATTTACCGTAGTACAATCCATTAAATCAATTTGATAAAACACATCGTCTATTGTTTAAATGGCTTTTGATTAAATACTTAATAGCATTTCCAAAAAACAACCAGACAAATATTTCTCTAATGGAAGAAAGGAGATAACTATCAAATGAAAATCTGGCAACACATAATGATTGATAAATGGATATATTTCTTTACCATTATGAGAAGAAGTATCTTTATCTACGCATAAAGTGAACAATGGTAATTCTAAAACATGTTAATATTATAATGTAATTGAAATCTTGAGTATGTTCACAATTTTCTTCCAAGTATAATCTAAATGTTGACAATCATGGTTTGGTCAATTAAAAGAGGTATATTTAAAATGGATATGGAAGACTAATGGAAGTTTAGTTATTACTCTATTTATAATCATTTTATAAAACAAGATAAGATCTAGTTTTGATGGGACCTAATAATAATTCATGGGCCTCCAAAGTAAACAAAGGAATCTTTTTAATTGTGTTTCAACATTTAACTTATGCTATATAATCGAACCTTTGAATAATCTTATTCCTATCAGATTAGTCAATATACCAAATCTTTTTTTTTTTTTTTGATGATAATAATGTTCAAACAGTTATTTGTCTTTATAAGAACCTCAATATCAATTCGATTAAAAGAGCTAAAAATCCTCGAACCCAATATTCTTATTCTTGTTTTTGTTCCAAAAAAAGGAAAAAAAAAGAAGAAGCAACGTGTTCATAAGGCACACTAAACAAGTAAAATTGGTTCTTTTCAAAGTGACTTTGTGACACTTGTAACATGATTCGTCTGATCAAAGATTTATCAGGATCAGATATAAAGAATATTCGAAAGAATTATACTAAAATCCAAACATTAAACCAAAACATAAATATCACAAACAAAATGCAGTAAAAATAATGTCTCAGCTACTCACAATTTTTTTTACAAAACTGCTTTGTGAGAAGTCGAACTACTTCGAGTTGGTGTGATTGACATCGTTAAGTCCCTGTGAGGAAGAAGAAACAAAGCTCAAAACCAAACCAACCAATAATAACATTGTTTAAGAGAGCATTGATTTTGCAACTTACTAGCCGTTTAAATGACTTGTTGTTCCTGGATCTTGTTTTCTCCAATGGCTTAGCTTGATCCAGAGCCTGGGATAACACGATTTTGATAAGTGATGAACACATATTCAAGTAAATTGATTGTAACCATTTGAGCAGCTGAAGAGAAAGGAACAAAAGAAAATTCGAGTATGGTGTTTTACCTGAATCATAGATTCCACTCGACGCCGCATCCTAGTGTGCATGAATCCCTCTGTGCACTGTGATATAACAACACAAAAAATAGGTCTTTACAAGTTCATACTCGCAGAGAGTGAAAGAGAGAAAGAGTGAAAGTGATAACCTTGACGTGGTAACTAACATAAGCATGAAAGGTTGACAAATTCCAGACAGTACGATCGAGCTTTTTCCCTTCCACATGCCGAGGTAAAATGACTGTGATATGGATACTCCAAAGTTAGCTTCTTTCATTTCTGAACTACAGAATGCAATACTTTTTAGTGATATCATACCAAAAGTTACAAAACCAGCATTAGCAGATAATGTTTCTTTAGGAGCTCCTTCCAATTCCTGCGGTGCAGTTGGAGACCATGAACAAGAAGGAGCAGTATTAAGCGCAGCAGCACGCCTGGCTTCTACAAATTCCTATATTATAAGATCTATATTTTCAGTACTTACATAAAACCAGAACCCTATTTGAACATTTTTACTTTTGATCATGTTGTTACCTTTAGGAAAGAAGTCGCTAGAATTGTGTCGACAGAGTCTTTAAATCTCATCGGAAAGGCCACTGTGACTTTATCCGCCTGTGATGCGACAATTAAGTTATCTATCACTCTCTATTCATACTAATCCTAAGAATCTACTAACGGTTAAACACAAAAGTCCTATAGAGAATAAATAATACCCGAGGTACTAGGAAAAATGTCTCGTTTGGTCTGTGCATAATGGCTACAAGCCTATCTAGCTCAGGAGCAACTGTCCTTGACGCTAGATGCTTGAATATGATTTTTAATGGCGCACCCATCACCACTTCTCTTATAGAAGCTAGCTTCGTTAATAACTCTGCAAAACATAGATACTTTCCATTAGGAAACAAAATCAAAAACAGTCAAGTAGAATCATTCAATGATCTATTATCAATCACAGAAAGAGACTCGTTTAAACCTTCATCTGGACGAACTTTAGAGAAATTGAGCTTAAGGGTAAGACTGAAACCATCTCTTGGAGGATCAAGTATTTGAAAACCTGTCCCATAAGTGGTTTTAATGGCTTCTATTGCTCCCAAAGGAAGTCCATCAAAAGACATAGCTTCAGGTGGTGGGTTTGGTAACGAAACCGAAAGCAACAAAAGATTTGGATTCTTCATTTCTCTCTCTCTC
>JAKUCM010005958.1:0-30140 GCA_023374145.1 Lepidium sativum
GGTTACTATGTTTATCTATTCTTCCTCTTCATTACTTTTTGTCACATCTGAGTAGTTCATTAATCAAGTTTAGGGTTCTCTAGAGATTTCATGAATCAATGAGTTAGGTCTAAATAGGGTTTATGTATTGTGTTTTTCATCTACTCTTTATTCTAATACTTAAATTAGAGTGATCACCTAACTTATGATCTTAGGTTGTTTAGAATACTAAAAGTGTTCGATGAAATGCCCAAAAAAGCTTAGATGAGCAATTTGTCATTAACCAATGAAAGGTGATGTTAAGGTGGATTGTGAAATTACCGGACTTGAACTCTAATGCATATCTAGGACTCTAGGTTTAAATGACAGTTTAGAATTTTAGGTTGCTAAATATAGTAGTTGATGTCATGACATTATATTTTTTATACATTTTTGTTTCATGTTTAAGAATTGCTTGTATATTGTTCTCTGAATAGTGACATATCTTATGATCCTGATTTCTTGAGAATTCTCGTGAACTTGATTTCTTTATTTATCTGATTTTACATCATTTAGTTACATTCCTTTATTTATTTAAATAACAACAATCACTTTTTTATTATTATTATTATTATTATTATTATTATTATTATTATTTTGCTTTAATTTGTTCCAAAGATTGATAGTGTAACACTTGGTCCTTGTGGACTTGATCCTTTAATAATGTTTTAATTGTTGTACACTTGCAGTAACACTGGAACTAAAGGTTAAAACTATGTATATCAAGTTTTTTGGTACCATTTTCATGGACCAATTGCGTTACTTTTTGATCTAAAATTGAATTTTAGTCAAAGATTTCTTTTTCTTCGTTTCTATTTTCGCTTTCTTATGTGATCAGGTTTATGGTCAGAAGAAGTTAAGTCTTTTAGGATCTCTTAAACTTTGATAAAAAATCACTCGCAAAACTAGAATGAGAGAATAGAATATCTAGAGAAAACAATATTGCAATGAATGACCATAACATTCTAGAGGTTCCAACTAATAATGTTGACGAGCAGGGTGAAAATCAGGGTGTTCATAAGAACAGTGATGCACATGGTTTTTAGGAAATCGACAATAGCTAGGACAGTGTCACCAGTAGCAATAGTAGCAGGAAGGACAACTGAATGTCCACCATCCACATCGTCGTTCTATTGGTGATTTGGACACACTTCACTAGTTCTATCAAAACTGATTTGCAATCCCTCCTCCTCCAATACAAAGGAAGGATTTTGAGATTAAGCCTCAGATAATCGCACTAGTTAAGCATTACATGTGTTATGGTCTATTAGGTAAGGACCCCATGGATCACATTGATAACTTTAAGTAGATATGCAAGTGCAACGAGTTCTGATGGAGTCCTTGTGGATTACACTAATTGCAAGTTGTTTCATTCTCTTTGGGTGATAAAGCGTTGAGATGGTTGAAATCTCATCCTACATGATCTTTGACGACTTGGAAGCTATTAAAGCTGCATTTCTTGATCATTTATACACTAAGTCCAAGACCGCTACATTGAAAAACAATATCACCGCCTTTGAGTAGCATACCAATGAGTCCTTGTGTGAGGCATGATAGAGATTCAGGGAGTACCACAAAGAATGCTGCTAGCAATGAAAGAGTACCGATGAGTGGATACTCAACATTTTTTATACATGACTCGAGTGAGACTACAACAATTACTTCAATGTTGCTAGCAATTTAGATTCCATGATAGAACCTAGGGAATCTATGATTTTTTCCGCCACAAGGGGTGGCAAATACTTCACAGTTTTATGGATAACCATTCATAAAGAATCCAAGATTCATGCAAAATCAAGGCGTCGGGTAAAATAAGGAGCAAAAAAGCTACAGTTAGAATCTTTAGTAGTTAGTGCAAAATTTGGGCATTGGCCAGAACTATCAAAAATCCTTTGTACAAATTTGGACACAAACAATTTTCAGCCCAATTTCAGACCATTTCAGTAGCAACCTCAACCTCAGTATCAAATACATGCTAGTTCCTCCAACAACTCACATAATGAGTTTAAAGCTCTCATGCAACAACTTTTTCATAATCAACAGAAATCCTCATTGGAGATTAATGCAAAGATCGATGAAATGTACAACAATCTCAATAGCAAGTATGAGGCAGTGTGTACACATGTGAGACAGTTGGACATACAAATTGCTCAGACTGTTGAGACAATTCATAGACCTCAAGGGGCACTACCATCCAAGAGTAAGAAGAATCCAAAGGATTGTAGTATCATCACACTCAGGAGTGGCGGAGAACTTGAGCATGTTGCAAAGAAGAGTGCAACATGTGATGAGGTTGTTATTGAGGATCACGATGATGATACACCATAGACTGTTCATGATGCACCACCAGTTTCCTTATCCTATCCCACCAAAGAAGCCTCAAAAATAATTAGAGGCGGCTAAATGCAAAGAGATGATTTTTTCCGATTTGTTTATTAAGCTACCTTTTGTTGGTGCAATTTGGATGATCCTTTCTATGAAGAGTTACATTAAGGGATGAGTGATGAACAAGTTCACTCAAGATACAAGGCCATGATCGTTGCCAAATACTGCAGTGTCATCCTTCAGAATAAGCTACCTAAAAAGAAGAGGGCCCAGGGAAATTTGTCCTCTGTGTCCAAATTGGACCATTGACATTTGCTTGTTCTTTATTTTATTTAGGATCCAATGTCAATCTAGTATCATACTCTATTTCAAAGCGGTTGGGATTCACTAAAGTTAAGCAAACAAAGACCTCATTGGTTTTTCCAGATCATTCAATGTAGCTGCCTATGAGAGTTTTCGAAGACTTACACATGAACATAGGGAATACATTTGTGCCATATGATTTTGTCGTCTTTGAGTTAGATGAGGAGCCTAAGGATCCACTTATTTTGGGGAGGCCATTCCTCAAAATTTTTAAGGTTATCATTAATGTCAAGAATTTTCTAATATATCTCAAACTATAAGACATAGTCATGCAATTCGAGATGGACAAGATACTAAAAAGATTCATGTTGGATGGTATGTCATTTATGGTAGACGATTCAACATGTGTAGCTGACAAGATGACAAAGGAAATTCTTTCAATGATCCTATGGAGATTTTTTTGACTAGAGCTAATCGTGAGTATGGTTTCCTCGATGAAGATACAAGTGGGTATGCAAAAATGTTGGATTCGAGTCAGAAGATACAAATGGTGTTTTTGTTTCCTTAGATGTGCATGAACCAATCTCTCTAATACTTGGAGCGAGCTGAAAGATCCAAAGGTAGAGCTAAAGACACTTCCAGCATGGCTAAGGTACGCGTTTCTTGGTCTCAATTCCATTTATCTTGTGGTCATTAATGCCAATTTGAACAGTGTTGAAACTACACAGCATTTTTGTGAACTTTGCAAGTATTGTAAGACGTTAGGTTATTCTCTTGATGATATTACTGGAATTTCTCATGATCTTTGCTTGCATAAGATACATTTGGAGGTAGAATCAATGACTTATGAAGAAAATCAGAGACACAGTTAAAATCGAATCAATAATATGTTGTTAAGAAAGAGATATTGAAACTTCTAAAAACTGGAATCATATATGTTAATTCTAATAGTAATTAGGTTAGTCATGTGCATGTACTTCCTACGAAAGAAGGTGTGAGTGTAGTTCAAAATGAGAAGAACGAATTAATACCAACTAGAAAGGTTACTGGGAAAGGATGTGCATCGATTATAGGAAACTGCATGTTGCTACTAGAAAATTCACTTTCATTTGTTATTCATTGACCAAATGCTTGAGAGATTGGCTAACCATCCTTAATATTGTTTCTTAGATGGTTATTCAGGTTTTATTTCAGATCTCTATTCACTTGTACGATTAGGAGAATACCACTTTTACATGTTTTTATGGCACTTATACTTACTGCAGAATACCATTTGGGCTATATAATGCTCCATCAACTTTCGAGCATTACATAATGTCCATTTTTTCTGACCTAATATAATACATAATGAAAGTTTTCATGAATGATTTTTCTATCTATAGTTCGTCTTTCTTTGTGTGTCTTTCTAATTTGTGCAGTGTACTTCAGTAGCGCTATGAGCATTTTATTTAAAATATTCCAAAATGATAACAAACTTGAAGAAACATATGTTTCGATATTGATTTAACTGATTTGAATTTGTTTTAGATAATTCGCTATTGGTAACCTTTTAATAACCAACCAGATATTGTATTTTTCACGATATATCGAACCATAAAAAATACAGTAGCTACAAAGAATTCGAAATCCATTAAAATTGATTATATTACTATAATGTAGCTAATTTAAATTGAATATAGCATATAGCTAAATATATTCCTAATGATAACAAACTTGAATAAATATATGGTTCGATATTCATTTTATGAATTTGAATTTTTACCTAAGTTCTTATTGGTAAATTTTTGATAATGAAGAAGCTATTTTATTGATCACAATATAATCTCTATTAGAAAGATATGATTCAAATCTTTTATAGTAACTAAAGATAATCGAATATATGGTTCGCATATATTAAATTTGTTTCTAACATTTATAGATACTAATTAGTAGCGACAATAAGCGATTGAACAAGCGATTGAAGAGGCGATTTGGTTTCGAGACATCGAGCAAGCTCCGATGGCTTTAAGGAGGCGATGGTGTGCGGGATTTCATGGTTCTCCATCGAGGAGTCCGAAGGAATCTGTGGTCGATTTGGGTACTTTTCTATCGAGAGATCCTTTCAAATCGAAACCCTAAATCGTGAGAATTTGGGGATCAAAGGTTGGGACTTACCTTGGATTTGGTACATGGAGTGGACATCGGAGGATTTCGACTTTATCTTGGAAACAGATAAGATCTTAATCCCTCATCTTAACTCTCCATTTCGCGATCGATACTTGGGAGATCTAAGGTCGAGATTGATATTTGATGTCGAAATTGGTCACGGTGGGTCATGTTCATGAAATTACAATTCTGATCTAGCCTAGGTTTGGATAAAATGGACTCGATTTGGTTTTTTGTTAAAATGTTATTGTTGCATATGGTTGATTATCGGATGAATAACAACACCATTAGGGATAATATTACTTTCTTGGTGTTTGTTGTTGTTATGATTCTAATATCGTTTCATCTCATGTTAAAGCAACATTGGGATATGGTTATTTTCAATAATTGTCGATCAGGTGTTTCTGCCTCTGTACTTTTTCTGGAAATAGAAAGGGTCTGGCATTATAGGTTTAGGCTTTTTGGAATTGAAGAGGCATTATGTGTCTTTTCTATTAGTATTGCTACAATGGAGAGTCCTGGTCCGATCTGGTTTAAGGATCGTCTCCAGAAAACTATGGTAGCATGGGTCGGTTGTGCTGGGTTAGTAAGGAAGTCTAGCATGATTTGGCTCCTATATTCTCCCTTGAGTAATGTGCTAGGATATGATGATGCTTGTCTTACGAGGATTTACTTTAGCAGCATGGATAGTGATAATAGTTTTAACTTGGCATTCTGGTGGTTAAGTATTTCGATACTAAACATAATTTATGGTTCTGAATCTCTTTGTAGAAGGACATGTGATATTATGAATCCACCAATGAAGGATCGTGACTGTCCAAAGTATGCAATTGGAATACGACGCGTGGGAGGCAATTCCACAGATCTCAGTATTAGAAGGTTAGTATTGGCATGCGTTCTATTTACGATGATGTTATATATGGTACCTGGTCTGTTTTTAAATTTGAATAGTAAAGTTTTGAATTTAATGACATCTTTGAATTGTTTGGTAATTATAATACAAGAAATTCAAATATTCATTAGAATAGGGATGCATGTTAACTATCACCTTATCATTGTAAATTTGGGGCTATTAAAGTCTAGAATGCAATTAAATAAGGATAGATCCAAACAGTTATTATCCCTAGAAAATAGGATCATTTGGTTCCGAGAATCTTGGCTGGGAGTATGCTTGCTAGTCGGTTCTGTCATCTATTTAAGAAGAAGGTATCGTTCTTCGTTTAACACGTTTTCTATTTTGACTATTGGTAGTTTAAAAGTAGAATAGGGTTGCAGAAAGTTAGAGCCTATAATGTCACAATCGAGTCAACTTAAGAAGGGTGTTATGGCAAAGTCACCGCCAAGGGTTCTAAAAATAAGGAATCCTGAAATCGAGTTCTTAGCTAGGAGTTCGAAGGTTATGATGGGTAGGTGTCTCAACCCTATGATGCAAAATTTTGATACTTTCCTTTTTAGAATGCCACAGTTCTGGGGCTTAGTGGGAAAGGTATGTGGCCTTAACTTAGGAAACAGACGTTTCCAATTTGAGTTTCAAAAGGAGAGGATATGGTTAGGTTTTTAGATAATGGGTCTATAAATTTCGATGGTTGGATGGTTTCGTATGCCCTATGGAAATCTCTGACTGATGCAGATCATCCTAATTTTATTAGGTTGTGGATTCGAATAACAGGAATTCCTTTTGAATAAAGAGTTAGGAGGTTTATCGATTGGTAGCTAGCTCTTTGGGTTTGGTAATAGATATTGATGTCATTAAAGGTCAGGTTCTCATAGAGATATCATGTTCTAAGCCTTTAATTTTTTCATCAATTTTGAAATTTGAAGAGGGTTTTGAGTTGAAGGTGATGTTTGAGTATCGACGTTTAGAAGGGTTTTGTAGTCTCTGTTTTAGAATGACTCATGAAGTCTTCGTATGTTATAACTAAATCAGAGAATCGAGTTTCAAGTTTTGACAATTCTAGGAAACTTGGTCACACTGAAAGGAATAGCACATATAAAGGGGCGGTTTTGGGTGGTCATAAAGGGCCACTTTTCCCGGCTGAGCCTAAACTTGGCAGAGATAGTGCAAAGCAAAATAAGAGAGGAAGAGGACCCTCTGTTCTGCAGCCACAACGAGAAAATTCTGAGAGGGTGATGTTCTTTATCTCATAGAACTTTGAGTTAGATGATATTTGTTATATAATTCTGTCTTTAAATCACTTTCAGGGAAAGGAGACATAATCGGGTCTGACATCAAATATGGTGAAAAAAGTCCGAAGACCTCTATTCCAAGAGGAAGCTGGTCAGATGTTACCTGAATCAGGCGTGGAAGTGGTTGACACAGTTTCTCTTGCTGCAGACGTACAGCAGCCAGTTTCAGATAAAGTGGAGATTGGGGAGTCTTAGGATGATGATTTGGTGATGCAGTCTTCTTATGACAAAGAGGACTTGGCCGATGACTTAGAGGATATCGTGATAGAGGCGGTTCTCAATGAATTGGCTTTGGAGGCATACTTGCATAATCATGGAGAGTTGATTGATGTAGAACAAGTTAACCTACATGCAGAGATGGTGGAAAAATTGTAGATGGGTAAATTGGCAAAGAACCGAAAACCAAAAGCTGCAACAAGCAAGGTGGGGACTCGGAACTCAACTCCTCTACAGGGTATAAGCACGAGGAAAGTGGCGTTGGTGGGAACAATGTCGCCTAGGAAGACTCCCAAGACATTCAAATCCAAAGAGGGGAAAGCTAAGGAGCAAGATAAAGGCTCCATAAAGTTTAATTTATGATTTTAAAATTATTATGTTGGAATTGTCAGGGATTAGGGAATAAAATCACAATAAGTTATCTTAGAGATATTTGGCGGTTATGTAAACCAGATTTTTTATTTTTATTCGAAACTAAAAATAAAATCTCTTTTTTTACAAAAAATTCAAACACATTTGAGTTTCAGTCATTTGACTACTGTTGAACAACTGGGCTCTAGTGGGGGTCTCGCCCTATTTTATCATGATAATTACAATGTAAAAATTAATTACCAGGATAAAAATGTAATTGATATATCAATGGATCTTCTAGGTCAAAGATCATATATCACTTTTGTTTGTGGCGAACAAGTCAAGATAAGACGATCGTATGTCTGGGAACGAATTACTAGGATGTGTATTACCCGATCAGGCCCATGGATGATTAGTGGGGATTTTAATGAGATATCTGGAAATCATGAAAAACAGGGAGGTATCACTCGAAATATATCGTCATTTATGGGTTTTAACCAGATGTTAAGAGATTGTAATTTTTTAGATTTCCCTAAAAAAGGAAATATTTGTTCATGGCGAGGAGTTCGCAATATAGGAATATTGCGCTGTGTTTTGGATAAAGCATATGGTAATGGGGAATAGCATGATTTATTTCTCAAATCAGAGATACAATATATGGATATGGTTGGATCAGACCATCGACCAATATTAGTTAGTTCTGAAGATCAATCATTGACGAGGCCAAAAAAGAACTTTCATTTTGATAAGCGTTGGTTGGGAAAACCGAGGTTTAAGGATATATTATAACAGAGTTGGATCAGGGTTGGAGATGGCCGACCTAGAGTACCGTCATTGGCTGAGAAAATCAGGTTTTGTCGGAAAGAGATATCACATTGGTGTTGTGAGAATTTCCAGTCAGGGAGATAAGAAATTGTAAAATGGAAGAGGATCGTTGAGGAACTTAATAGTAGGTTTGATGTAGATACTAATGCATTACGTCAGGCAAATGGAAAATTGAAGGTTGCGTATGTAGAGGAGGAAGTCTATTGGGAACAAAAAAGTAGGAACCATAAAAAAGTAGGCTGAAAGAGGGTGATGATAATACAAAATACTTTCATGCGGTGGTGAGACAGCGAAGAGCACGCAACCATATAACTGGATTGGTGAACACATGGGGTCAATGGGTTGAAAAAGACTCAGAGGTGTTACATGAGGCTACCACCTATTTTTCAAACCTTTTCTCAAGTACTGGTATCAGGGAGGTAAACATGGATGATATACATGGGAGGGTATCAGATTTGGATAATCAATTATTGATTAGACCAACTACTAAGGCAGACGTCAAAATAGCCCTCTTTTTAATGGATCCATACAAGGCTCCGGGACCAGATGGTATGACGGCTTTGTTCTTTCAGTATTCATGGGATATAATTAAGTGAGATTTGGTGGACTTAGTAAATAATTTTCTAAGAACAGGGGTATTTGATAAAAGTTTAAATAAAACAAACTTATATCTAATCACAAAGGTTTCACGACCAACTAGAATGGCAGATTTTTGGCCCATTAGTTTATGTAATATCGGGTATAAAATAATATCAAAGGTTTTGTGTTTAAGGATCAAACGACTACTACCTAAAATTGTATCAGAAACCCAGTCGGCTTTTGTTGCTGGCCGACTGATTTAGGACAATATTTTGATTGCCCAGGAGATGGTACATGCCCTCTGAGCAAATAGTTCGGTCAGAGGCAAATTCATGGCCATCAACACAGACATGACCAAAGCATATGATAGGGTGCAGTGGGATTTCCTATCGGTGCTAATGGAAAAATTGGGTTTATGCGACCAGTGGATAAAATGTATTATGTGGTGCATTACTAGTGTCGAATTTTCGGTACTGATTAATGGAATTCCAGGAGGACGTATCATTCCTCAAAGAGGTTTACAACAAGGAGATACATTATCACCATATTTTTTTATATTGTGTACTGAGGTTCTTATAGCAAAAATGCAAAAGGCAGAACGGAACCGATGCATAACGGGTATAAAGATAAGTCGGGATTCTCCGACAATTTCTCATCTCCTATTCGCTGATGATTCCCTGTTTTTTTGTCGTGCTAATGAAGCGGAAGCATCGCATATTAGAATGATTCTTGCAGAGTATGAAGGTCTCTCAGGTCAGAAAATTAGTTTTGACAAATCTTATATACAATTTGGTAAGAAGATTGAGTTGGAAATCAATGTTCAGATTCAGCAAATTTTGAACATCCAAAATGTAGGATATATGAGGATGTATTTGGGTCTACCGGAAGATATTGGTGGGTCTAAAACAAGAGTGTTTGCTTTTGTTATTGAAAAGTTGAAGGCGAGGGTTGCTACCTGGTCAACTAGATTCTTATCTAAGGTTGGGAAGGAAATTTTAATTAAATCGATTCTTATATAATAAAAGAATAACAATTAGAGAAATAAATTTATGATCAGGTGATATATTATGAAAATTGTCATTAACAATATTCAAAAGATTTGATTGTAAGTAAGGGTAATTTTGAGAACTTAATGTTGTTAATACTAGAATAACTAATATAAATATCTCAAAATGAAATACATATAATTGAAAATTTTATTTTATGAATTGATTTGATGATTAAATGTCAGTTTTTATCCTATTTTAATTTTGAAATATTCTTTCTTAACCGATATAGAAACAAAATTCATTGGAGGAATATAGCTAAATTTCAGACATATTCATTGGAAATTTTTGAATGTTATATCTCTCAATCAAAAATAATAAATTAGAATTTTCTATAATTGAATAAATCATTAAATTTGATTGGAACGAAAATGTAATTCGTTTTGACTTATCTTGAGGTAAATAAGTAGAATTCAAATATAGATTTCAGAATAATTTTAGGGATATGGTAGTTTAACCTAAAACACTATTCTTTTCTATAAAAACAAATATTGACCTAAACATAAAAAAATATCTCTTTATATATAAGAGGCTAAAAAGGGGCTTGTATAAACAATATTATTAAGAATCACGAGGGCGACGATGAGGACGATTTAGGGTTTGTGGGGACGGTGGCTGATTCCAACCGGTACATGCGGATTCGGCCTCCTCCGCTCATCGATTCTAGACGGCGCAGGGGTGGCGAATCTAGGGAGCCAGGTTTTGAGGAGATCGGGAGATCGAGGACTCACGCTAGGAGATCGGATTATCGAGAGTGAACCGATTTGGTGTATCCGAGGGCGGTGGTGACTACCGATCGATACATTCGCGGGTGTGAGTCAGGTAAAAACGGTAAGTATTCTCAGTTAAGGTTTTGGATTTGTGGCGATTCTCTGGAAATCTTTGGATATCTCTTTCTGCGAAGATGATATGTTGCTAGATAAATTGGAGATAACGATGGAAACCATAGTTGTTACACTAATTGGGTTCAACTCAGGGAACGGATCCACGGATGATGATAACATTACATTCACATCCAAGGGTTTAGTAATGATCCGAGGTAGAGTGAGAAATAGGTCTACTTGTCCACGGTCACATATGGAATGTTGTCGGCGTAGTTATATGGAATTGGAATGGCTCCTTAGGAGAAATCGACCTGGAAATCTAATATGTTCTAAGGTAGAGGTTTTTAATAGAGACATAGTTGGAAAATAGCTTTCAGTATTGGAGTTCCAAATGGGAGTTAAGCAGGAAATGACAATTCTACAAACTAGATCAGTAACAATCCTGATTTGGCTGGCGATGGTTGAATTTTGTGTCAGAGGTTGGCTACTTTGTGCTCAATCATATCAATATGGTCTCAATGTGAGAAACAGGGGAAATTTGGTTATAGGATTAAAGCTACAAGACTTAAATGATATCCTTTTTCAATGGAAGTATAATCTAAGAATTAAGGAGTTTATACATAGCAAAAAGGTTTGGGAAAGGAAACTAAAGAAAATGAGAAAATATCTTAATCATAGACAATTTCTCAAGAATGCTAGTTCTGTGAGTTTTGGAATTGTAAGCACACATGACCACGTTTTCATATCTAGGAATATTTGGATGAGTGATATTTTACATGATAGTGTCATGGGTATTTTATATTTTGAAGAGAATTCACTTACTCATAAGACATGGTATAGCGGATATTATAAAGCTAATATTGTGCTTCAAATGCTAATACATTTTTGGATATTAGGAGGAGAGTTGGGACAAAGTGTAATAATCTGCCAACTGTGGAGGTATGCGACAGTATTTGGCAACGCATGGGTAACAGTATCTCGGGAAAAAGATGTACTCGGGAAGACGAATGTCAGGTTTCTGAGACTCTTATATGTTGTGGTTATAATACCCTGGGGGAATTGGCCTTATGGGGTAAAATATTTGAATCGGTGGGTTTATTGGAACATAGATTAAGATTCATAAATCTATTAGGGAAGACTAAAAGCTATAGGTTGTGTAATATAGCAGAGCTCAAGCATTACAAAATTTCAGAAGCCTCTGAGAATCTTTCCTATATACAATCTATGATGTTAAAACTGGAGGAAAATATCAAAATGCTATGTAGTATAAAAGTTCATGATTCGGATGAATGGAAACCAAGATGCCTTAGTGACAAGATAGAGTCTAGAATAGACAAAAAGTCTAGGTGGCTGATGGATTATACTGAGAAAGAGATTAATACCTCTAGGATTGGTATGTATGCTTATGTATGTAGAAAGAAGATATTGGTTCTTCTTTGTTGGACAGAGGAATATCGAAGTCAATATAAGTTACAGAGCATAGAGACTCGGTCTATCTTCCTATATATTTGGTGGAATGGAATCAGAATAGTTAAACAAATATCTAAGTGGGTAACATCTTTTCTCTTACCTCATGAATTGGCAGGGATTATGATAATCTGGAGGGACAAAGATGTGATTTTCAATGGGATACCTAAACAAAGATATATCAAGGTAACGATTTCGACTCTAGATAGATATAATTTCAATTCTCTAAAAAATAGGGTGGTTGATATATCAACTATGGAATTCAGTTATAAATATGATTTAAGGAAAATATACTATATTTATGGGATAAGGATAAGATACAATTTGAATTTTCAAATACAAAGGATAATTCCGGATCCTATAGAGAATCTAGGGCAATTTTGGAGATCACATCCTATAAATACTAGAATATATCTCGATGGGTTTTTAAGAGCTGCTAGTATACCAACTGAGAAAATAGGTAATAGGTGGTTTATAGTAGCAACAAAGAGATATCGGGGAAGAATGTCTCAAGCATACGTGGGTAGGAAAATGGCTGAGAGTGGGTTACCGATTAGAGGTATGAAAATCAAGATACCAAAAATTGATAATACTGACTTACTAAGTCGTTCATCTAAGGTCTTAATGGGGCGTTGCTTGAATCCTCTCAACCAGAACGTAGATACACTCCTCTTTCGAATGCCTCAGTTCTGGGAATTGGTAGGACAGGTTAGAGGGCTTAATTTAGGAAATGGACGTTTCCAATTTGAGTTTAAGTTAGAAGAGGATTTAAATCGGGTTTTGGAGAACGGAGCCATCAACTTTGATGGCTGGATGGTCACATATGCCCCATGGAGGGCTATGGCTGAAGCTGATTTTCCAAGTACAATCCAATTATGGGCTCGGTTCACTCTTCCAATCGAATATCGAGTTGAAGAAGTGTACAGAATCGTGGCATAATCGATAGGTAAAGCCATAGAGGTAAATGTAGTAAAAGGGATGGTTCTTGTGGAGATGCCTTGTCTTAAGCCTCTCGTTTTCTCGTCTGTATTAGAATTCGAGGAGAAAAGAGTGGAGGATATTAATAGAATATAAGAGATTAGTCGGATTTTGTAGCCTTTGTTTTCGAATGACCCATGAGTCTAGTAAATGTTATAAGGCTAAAAACCTGAATGTAGGAAGTGGGAATGTCGATCATGGTAAGCAGGTGGTCGCTCTGAAACCAAAAAGTTACAGAGGAGCTGCCATTATGGGCATTACACAAGGAGAAGGTGGAAATCCAGCTCCGCATTTGGCAAAAGGCCGCAGGCGAGGAGTCTTCTCATTAAGACCGAGAGTGGAGCCAACTAAAACAGTAAGTTGGAATTCATACTTTATCAAATTACAGAACTGTTGGTATCCTTTAGGCACAATATTAAGGTGTTATCTATTGGTTATACTAATTGTTGTATCGATTTGTACCTTTCAGGTACGAAGATCACTGTTTCAGAAAACAGAAAAGGAGGCTCTGGAAATAGGTAAGCTGGAAACTGAGGAGGCTAAAGTAGTGGAAACTGCTGAATTGGAGAAAACGGTTGTTCCAGAATCAGAAAACAAAGAAGTTTCTGAGACTGAATCACCAATGGGAGACATCTCGGCTGCTGATGGTATAGAGCTAACCCTCAGCGAAGAGGAAGCGGTCAATGAGGCTGGAGATATGGACTTTGACCAGGATGATACTCTTCAATATACAGAAGAGGATTTGCTGGAAGACATCGCCTTCTGTGAAGCGGTGGCAAACGTGGATACTATGACTGAGGCAGATCGAGTTAGAATCAATGCCGAATTGGAGCAAACTTTGCAAAAGTGTAAGGTCACAGAGCAGGCCAAGCAGAAAGGTGGTCCCACCAAATCGACCTCAAAGACTAGCACACCAATTAGAGGTGTTCTATTCAAGAAGGCTTTAGCTTTAAAGCAATGTCGCCTAGGAAAACTCCAAAACACAAATTAATTAAGGAGAACATACCTAGGGATAAGGACAAGAGTCCAATGAAATTTTAAATTCTTTAAATGTTTAATGTTATTTGTTGAAATTGTCAAGGAATTGGCAATAGAATTTCAATTAGCTATTTGAGAGATATTTGGAAGCGTTTTAAACCAGAGTTTTTATTTCTTTCTGAGACCAAAAATAATTTTATTATTATGGAAAAAATTCAACTTCGTTTTGGTTATAATTTTTTAACGGTCGTGGAGCCTATTGGCAAAAGTGGGGAATTGGCATTATATTATATGGATAATATGAATGTGAAAATTAATCATAAAGATCATAATATGATTGATATATCAATGGAGGTGAAGGGACAAATAAGTTTTATAACGTTCATTTATGGAGAACCGGTATTGCATAGAAGGGAATATGTGTGGGAGAGACTAACTAGAATGGGGATTCAGAGATCAGAGCCCTGGTTGGTAACAGGGGAATTTAATGAACTTGCAGGCAATCATGAAAAACTAGGCGGGTCATTAAGACCTGCTTCTCAGTTTGTAGCATTTAATCAAATGTTGCAGCATTGCGGTCTAATTGATTTTCCAAAACTAGGAAATGCCTGGTCATGGCGGGATGTCCGGCAAAACAGAGTAGTTCGCTGTATTTTGGATAAGATTTTTGGGAACGAAGAATGGCATGAACTGTTCCCGAAATCAGTCATGGAATATTTAGATATGATTGGATCAGATCATCGCCCAATGGTGGGACGATTCTCAGATGACGCAATGCCAAAACGTCGTCAGTTTATTTTTGATAGTCGCTGGATTGAGAAGACAGGATTTTCTGATATTGTCGACCTTAGGTTGGGAGAACATAATTCTAATTCACAGTACTCCATATCAGAAAAGATAAGGAGGTGCCGTCGGGAGTTATCAAAATGGCGTCATAACACTATTTCCACAGGTAGGATAAAGATTAATGAATTAAAGCAGGCAATAGAAGACTTGAAAAATAGTACAGTGCCAGATCAGGACATGATAAGGGCTGCTAATAAGGAACTGAGAGAATCCTATCTAGATGAAGAGAGATACTGGAAACAAAAAAGTAGAAACGGATGGCTCCGGGAAGGTGATGAGAATACTCGATTCTTCCATGCCCAAACTAAGCAATGCAGAGCCCGGAATAGGATAATCGGATTGCTATCGCGAGAGGATGTATGGATAACTAAGGAAAATGATATTTATGCCGAAGCCGTAAGGTATTTTACCGAACTATTCTCCAGCAACGGAGACTCGATAATGGCATTAAACGAACTAGAAACTAAAATTACTCATTTTGATAATCAAATGTTGATGCGTCCTGCGACGGTTTTGGAAGTCCATCAGGCCCTGTTCTCGATGGCAGCAGACAAGGCACCAGGTCCGGATGGTTTGACAGCTTTATTCTTCCAAGAATCTTGGGACATAGTTAAGGAGGACTTAGTCAAATTGGTAAACAACTTTCTTTTGAATGGCTGTTTTGACAGAGACTTAAACAGAACAAATCTATGTCTCATTCCAAAAGTTTTGAGACTTACGAGGATGGTGGAATTTAGACCGATTAGTTTATGCAATGTTACATATAAAGTAATATCAAAAGTAATGTGCTTAAGACTGCGAAAGATACTACTTAAGTTAGTATCGGAAACACAATTAGCTTTTGTTGCTGGAAGAAATATTTCGGACAATATATTAATTGCACAAGAAATGTTTCATGCTTTGAGGATGAATAGCTCTGTGAAAGGAAAGTACATAGCTGTAAAGACCGACATGAGCAAAGCCTACGACCGTGTCGAATGGAATTTTGTTCGAATTCTTTTACAAAAGTTGGGTTTTAGCGACGCATGTATCAAATGTATAATGTTCTGTGTCACAAGTGTGAAATATTCGGTTTTAGTAAACGGGATGCCGGGAGGTAGGATCATACCTAACCGAGGACTTAGACAAGGAAACCCAATGTCCCCCTACATCTTTGTCTTATGTACAGAGGTCATGATCGCTAAATTAAGACAGGCTGAATAGAGGAGTCTCTTAACTGGACTTTCAATTGCCAGAATTAGCCCATCAATAACACACTTTTTGTTTGAAGATGATAGTCTATTTTTTTGTAGAGCCTCAAAAGAGGAAACACAACAGATATTAAGGATACTTAGAGAATACGAAGAGATTTCGGGACAACAAATAAATTTCACAAAATCCTCGGTCCAATTTGGGCAGGGGATACCGGTAGCTGATCGATTGGAGATTCATCAGACGCTGGGAATACACAATGTGGGTGGTGCTGTCTCATACTTAGGATTACCACAGAATATAGGAGGCGCAAAAACGAGAGTTTTTGCATATGTGAAAAACCGATTAAAGGAAAGAATAAATAGTTGGTCTTCGAAATTGTTATCAAAAGCAGGTAAAGAGGTGCTTATTAAATCAGTGCTCACTGCTTTACTGACATATGTAATGTCATGCTATCGGTTACCAAAACTGATTATCCATCAATTGAATGCCGCTATTGCGGATTTCTGGTAGACTAATTCACAGATGACACGTGGTATTCACTGGCAGAAATGGAAGGTTGTATGCCAACCAAAGGCCGAAGGGGGTTTGGGGTTTCGGGTGTTCGAAGACTTCAATTCCGCACTATTAGCTAAACAATTATGGCGACTTATAGATTATTCGGACTTACTGTTAAGCAGAGTCATGAGAGCTAGATATTTTAAGGATACATGTCTGTTGGTAGCGTCAACCGGGGCTAACCCTTCGTACGGATGGCGAAGCATTTTATCGGCAAGAGCATTAGTGATGAGGGGTTTAATCAGGAAAATAGGGGATGGGTCACAGATAAAAGTCTGGGTAGACCCTTGGATCCCAGATGTAATACCTAGACCGGCTCTAGAGGTACCTGTTAATCTTTATCCGAGCCTTACGGTGGATCAGTTTATTGACCACCGAACGGGTACGTGGAAGGAGATCTTAGTGAGGCAATATTTTGACCCATTGGATGTTCAATTAATACTAGGAATCCCGATTTCACGTAGGTCACGACAAAATTATTTGGGATGGCATCTTACTAGGACTGGAAGATACTCAGTCAAATCAGGATACCTCGCGGAGGAAGAATTCTCCCAGAGGGCCATGTTAAGCTCCGGACCGAGTTTCCGAGCCTTATATGAGCAGGTGTGGAGAATCTCCGAATAAGATTAGGCATTTTTTATGGCAAATCTTATCTGGGAACATAGCAGTCAAAGGAAATATGATGACTCGGGGGATCAAATGCGATCCAACATGTTCACGATGTGGAGCAGAGAAGGAGACCATCAACCATACTCTTTTTCAATGTCCGCTAGCTATACAGACATGGGCATTGTCAGAAATTCCATCTGCCATAGAGGTGTTCCCGGGGGAATCTATTTGGTATAATTTGGACTACCTATTTTGGAGGCTACCAGATAGCGGGAACATGAAAGTCTTTCCGTGGCTGATTTGGAACCTGTGGAAAGCACGAAATGATCACTGCTTCTCGAATACTACCAGCGATCCGCGTAGTATTATTACACGGGCCTCAGGGAAATTTGCAGAATGGATGGAAGCTCGGACTACAGTCTCGACACCACGCTTTCGATTAATGCATCAAACAGGGGACTATAAATCCGATTGGATTTTCCCATCTACAGCCAAATCAGGGTTCACGGGTTACAAGTGCTTTGTGGACGCTTCCTGGAAAACGTCGGACCTCAAATCGGGGTTAGGATGGTTCGGATTTCCAGATTCAGTAGAGGGTGTTTGTTCCGGGGCGCGGTGTGTTCATCGAAGCTTATCAGCTCTACATGCAGAGATTGAGGCGGTTATTTGGGCTATGGAATCATTGATAGCAATCCAAGCTTTGGAGGCGGAGATGTCGACAGACTGCGAGACGGTGCTCGAAGTCTTCGCAAAACCGGAGGAGTGGCCAGCTTTTCTTCCTTATCAAGAAGATTTCTCACGACTCCGCTCTTCATTTTCTTTCTTTTTCCTTTCTACTATTCCACGCAATCTCAACTATAGAACTGATGCTCTTGCGAGGTTTGTTCGCGAGACAGGCTATAGTTGAGTGTACTCAGATTTTTGTGCACCAGCACCTTATATGATATTCCCATATATATATAAGAGGTTAAAATCCTATACGACGGCGACGATGAGTACTCAGGTGACGAAGTTTCAGAGCAGACATAACTGAGTTTGAGTATTTATAAATTTAGTTTGGGACCCAAGAAGGAGAAGAAGAAACTTTTGGTCTTAAGTTTAAGTGGTCTACATCTCCACCGATATTGATTTGTTTTCTTTTCATCTTTGCGTACAGTTCTCTTATTTGGTTTGTTTGATTGATTTTTATGTATAAAGAGACCATTTGCAGAAGAGTTTGCCAAGTTTTATCATAAGTTATTCAATTGCGTTATATTTCAAATGAAATATATATAGTTAGCACTTCCTTTTGATAAAATGTTGTCGTGTACACTCAAAGGTTGCTCTAAACTATATTTGGTTATTAGTGGATCGATATATTGTATTTTTATTTTTTAGTAAATGTAAAATATTTATATCGATCAGCTTCCAAATATTACTTGCAAATAATATGATCATTGAAACGAAAAAACATTGATTCTCTAGGAACCAAAAGACGAGATCAACATGCTTAAGCAAGAGATTGAGATGTTTCATAAAAGAATTAGGTATTTTTATTCACATCCTAGGGTATAACCCTTATTCGAAGTTTAAAATTTAAAAATTTTAAAAGTAAATTTGAATCATTTATCATGAGAGATTCGAATTGATAATAATTGACGATGATATTATTGTGCATGCAGGAAAATACAGGTTTGTTCCCATTAAATTATCATCCTTCAAACTCAAATTATTTCCGTGGGTTAGTGCATTTTTTTATTTGCTTATAATTAATTATATGGTGTTAGACTAAAATTTATTTTATACATAATATAGTCTCCTATGTATTAATCTTACAACTTTTTTATATTTCAAAAACAGTTGTAGAACTGAACTTTTCATATATAAAACTTTTAAATGAATATGGATATATTTCGTAAATTAAAAGACTATAAAAATTTATAATATATATACAATACATGAAATTTCTGAAATATATATTTTTAAAATTTATATTCTTAAATATTTAGATATCATACGTTTTATTGATTATGGGTTTTTTTGTCAACGGTAAATATATTATCACAAATCAAAGAGAGGAGATACATCAAGTAATAGATCCTGACACCCTTATTCTGTGAGGAAGAGTGTCAGATATATGGAACACAGGATAAACGAAAGAACAAAGCTATTAAAAATGAACTAAGATTGAAAAACTCTTCGTGATAAGGAAGGAAAGTCGGCCACTCCTCAGGATGTTTCATTAGCTTCAAAAATGTCTCGCAATTCTTTGATATCTCCACCTCTGTGATTTGTACCTCCTGGAGAGACTCCATTGCCCAAAGAACCTCTTCAACCTCTCAGCCCACTGAATCTAGAAAGCAGAACCAACCCAGTCCTGAGTGATGGTCAGTGTTCTTCTATGAAGCATCCACAAAACATTTGTAGCATGTGAAACTTTGATTAGCTGTGGAAGGGAAAGCCAATGAGGACTTTTCATAGGTGGTGTGAACTATTGCTGGTTCTTTAACTTCCACCTGTTCCAGTTGAGCATCACATCATTCCTTATAATTGACATCCTCTTGCATCAATATATTGTTAGGATCTATGTCCTGAATTGAGAAAAAACCATATTCCTACCTTTCTAAATTTGTCAAATTATCCATGGGAAAATATTATTATCCACATTATCCGGCAATCGCCAAAACAAATAGTCTAGATTATACCCGATTAATGTACCATGAAAAGAATTTGGTGATGATGGGATACATGATAACGCCCAACTTTGGATTGTCGGCGGACATTCAAATAAAATGTGATTAATGGTCTCACTTGCGGCTCCACATCGTGAACAACAACCATCACAATTTACACCTCTGTGTAGGAGGCTCTAATTTACTATAGTACATCCCAATAAGACCTGCCAAATAAAGTGTTTTATTTTATTTGAACATTCTAATTTCCAAAGTTTTGCATAAAATGGTTGAAAAGTTGGACAGATAAGCTCATAATCTGTCCTCAAAGACGATTCTATTATTTGATATCCTGACTTTACGAAATACCAACCAGTATTGGTGTAGTGCCAACCCTAATATTCAGATCTCTGTCTTCTAGGGATGGGAATGCCCAGTATTAATTGGACATACCTAGGATCGAAATACTGATGAACTAGTACTTCTTTCTAGGTACCATTCATGTGATCAATGAACTGTTCTATAGCCAGATCTGGGAACACATTCAGAGTCATATGATATGCGGGTATGGGAATATTATACGGGATCCATGGGTTGCTCCATACTTTAATGGTTTTACCATCCCCAATTTTCTTAATGAGCTCTTTGAGGAGCAGGGATCTAGCTGAAAAATGATTTTCCATCCATATGATGGAGACGCCTTCATCTTTACCATAATGGGACATTAATCCTTATAATATATTTCTTTCATCACCTTAGTCAGTAGTGGATCTGGATATTCTAGTAGTCGCCACATTTGCTTTGCTAGTAGGGCCGAATTGAAGTTCTCTAACACTCGAAAACCTAATCCTCCTTCGAACTTTGGTATACACAGTTTTATCCATCTTAGCCAGTGAATTCCTTTGGATGTCTCTGAGTTAGACCACCATAATCTAGCTATAGCAGAATTCAAGTTTCTTAAGATTGTTATGGGTAACCGATAACACGATATTACATAAGTTGGTATAGCTGTCAGTACTAACTTAAATAATACCTCTTTTCCCGCCTATGGAAGACCAACTATTATTTTTATCCTAAAGTCGTTCACATATGAAATCGAAAACTCTTGTTTTGGCTCCACCTAAGTTTTCTGGGAGACCTAAATAGGAACTCATTCCACCTACTCCGGTGATCCCGAGAATACTATTCACCTCCGATTTGTAATCATCAGGAACCCCATGTCCAAATTGGAGATGATTTATCCACATTAATTAGTTGACAAGAGACTAACTCATAGTTCTTGAGTATATTTATAATATGTTGTGCTTCTTCCTCGTTAGCTTTACAAAAAAATAAGCTGTCATCTGCAAATAGAATGTGAGAAATAGCTAGACTTGTTCTTGCAGTTGAGATATCCGTTATGGCTTTCCGATCCTCAGCCCGTCGCAAGTGGTAATGAGAACTTCCGTACAAAGGATAAAAGGGTAAGGTGACAACGGGTCCCCCTGTTGTAGTCCCCTCTGTGGGCCAATATGTCCTCTTAGAACTCCATTAATAATTACAGAGTAAATGACACTGGTTATATAGTACATACCATACTTTATCCATTTTTCACAAAACCCTAACTTCCTTCGTAGAATTTTGAGAAAATTCTATTCGACTATATCATATGCTTTACTCATATCTGTTTTATTGCCATGAACATATCTTTTTACAGATTTATTGGTTCGTAATGCATGAAACATCTCCTAACCAATCAAAATATTATTTGAAATAATTCTCACACCCACAAATGCGGACTGAGTCTCAAAAATAAGTTTTGGTAAAATTTTCTTAAGCCAAAAACACATTACCTTGAATATTAATATATAGCCTATATTACATAAACTAATATGCTTGAAATCAGCCATCTTAGTTGGTCTAAAGATCTTTGGGATTAGACAAATATTAGTCTTATTCAACCCATTTTCAAATGAACCATGTTGCAGGAAATAATTAACCAATAATACTAAATCATCCTTCAGAATATCCCATGATGTCTGGAAAAAAAAGGCAGTCAACCCATCTGGCCCGAGAGTTTTTTTCGGATCCATCATAAAAAGCGTTGTCCTAACTTCCTCATCGTTAACCTGTCTCATCAGTAATTGATTATCCGAATACGTTATTTTGTTTCTATCTCATCGAGGATTACTTGTGTAGTACCCTCACTTGTAAAAAGATCAGATTAGTAACTCGAGGCTTCCCGGATAATATCCTCCTCTATCATAATCCAGTTCCTAGTATTAGTCATGAGTCCAATTATCCTATTTTGAGCTCTCTTTTGTTTAGTTTGAGCATGAAAGAACTTAGTATTCTCATCTCCCTCCCTTAGCCACCAATTCTGGATTTCTGATTCCAGTAAGCTTCCTCTTCCGCGTAAGGTTTTTTAAGATTAACACTTGCTTTAAATCAATTATTTTCTGGCGACCGGGTTGGATGTTTTGACTTCTCCAATGGGAAATTTCCCATCAACATATTCTAATTTTCCCGACAAAAGACATACTTCAAGGGTAGTGATTACCCTTCCAGCTTTTTGCTATAATATCCATAAGGCTTACCAATCCAACATTTTTCAAAACAAAATTGTTACTTGACTTTAAATACATGATTCTGGAATCTTCCCGAAATTGGTCGGTGGTCTGATCTTATCATATCTAGATATTCGAGCTCTGAATCAGGTAGTAAATCATGCCACTCTCCATTTCCAAAAGCTTTATCTAGAACACAACGGATTATTTCATAGTTTCTTATCCCTCGCCATATCCATGAATTTCCTAGCTTTGGAAAATCAATAAGATCATAAGCCCTAATCATTTGATTAAAATTCAGGAAAGAAGAAACATTTCTCATGTTCCCTCGCTGTTTTTCATAATTTCCCGACAATTCATTTAAATCTCCAATAATTAACCATGGGGATACCCTGGTTGTTTCCATTCGAGTTAACCTCTCCCAGACATTGTCTCTTTTACCTTGTATTGGTTCACTATAAATAAAGGTAATATATGAACGCTTATTATGAATAGCATGCGAAATATCAATCATATTCTTATCCTTATAATCTATTTTAATATTGAAATTATTTGGATAAAAGAAAAAGCTAAACCACCACTTTTTACTAAAGGTTCCACAGTGGTTAAGGAAGCATAACCCAAATGTAATTGAATTTGTTCCATAAAAATAAAATTATTTTTAGTTACAGAAAGAAATAGCACGTATGGTCTGAATTTTTGCCAAATATATGTAAGATAACTAATGGAGAGTTTATTCACAATTCCTTGACAATTCTAACATAAAATCTTAAAACTCATAATACTGTTAAAGACTCATGGAGTCTGTAATTTGCTCCTTCAGTTTCCTCTCTTGGGTTTTATGCATCTTGGTCATCTTGCGAGGAGACATAGCTGCTATAGTTGACATATTTCTGGTGCTCACACCTCGAAGAGGTGTCAAAGCTCTAGATACTACCTTGCTTGAACCTATAGGAGGTTTTAAAGACCTCGCCTCCTTACACTACTGCAATTTCACTGCAAATTCTTCATGAATTTTTGCCATCTCTTCCACAGCCATGTTTTGACTACAAAGAATTGCAGCCTCAAAAGCCATTTCATCCAGAATTGAATCCTCTTGTGGAATTAAGTCTGATTCCACCAACATCCCAATGTCACTGTCTTCCTCCCTTGACTCGGCTATTAATAAATCGAACTGTGGCATATCAACTTTTGATGTATCTGCCAGCTCTGCCAAATTTAAAACAGCAGAGACAGGGGCATCAATCTTGTCCCCCTATCTCTTTTACCACGCCTGAGCCCATAGCTTCCGGCTCCTCTGTCACCTCCTCATCTATTTGTAACAACGCTCGCATCACCTTTTTGGAGTTAAAATTTTCTTTGAACACCTCATCACCAATATGGCTGGATCAGACTGAATCTGAAGAGAGGCTCTGGATCTTTTCGATCCATTGGGGGGTCCAAATTCTGTTGGTACCCTTGAGACTCCTCTAATGTGTGATTTACCACCCATTAATGCACCTTTGAAACTCTTGTTTCTTCCAGCCACCCCTTTTTTATTCTTATTATCAAGTTCCTCAGATTTAAGGTCATGTTCGCTTTGTAACAGGTAGATAAATCATGAGTCATCCGATAATAGAGTACAAAATCCTTCTAGCCTCTTATACTCAAACATTATTTTGGTTTCCCTACCTTCCTCAAATTCCAAAACTGAGAAAATCAACGGCTTGGAACAAGGCAGATCAATTAAAACCTAACCCTTAGGAACCTCCAAATTGACTACTTCTCCAATAGAACCTGCCACTAATTTTTAAACCTCATCCATTCTATATTCAAAAGGAATGCCCGTTATCCTAATCCAAAGCCGAATTGTATTTGGATAATCCGCATTAGCCATTGTTTTCCATGGTGCATAAGACACCATCCATCCATCAAAATTAATAGAGCTGTAAGTGAGAATTCCTTCCAAATCAGTAACGAATTGCAGAAATCAACCATTACCTAGATTAAGTTCGTTGACACGTCCCACCAGATTTCAGAATTGAGGCATCCGTAAAATGAATTTGTCCACATTCTAATTGAATGGATTGAGGCAGCGAACCATAAGAACCTTCGAACTTCTTGCCAGAAAAGAAGCATTATTAATTTTTTGGATCTTTATCTTTAGTCTCCTTGGAGGTGAACCCACTCCAGAAATCTTCTTGTTCAAAGATATTTGAGAGATTCTCAGTACGTGAATTTATTCTTCAAGAAGCAACAGTTAAATAGAATGCAGAACCGTTTACTAAATCACCTTTCACTATCCTAACAAATAGATATGATTATTTCTCTATTAAATAGAAAACAACACCAATCACTCACAATATTTCCTTGTTGTCCAATAAAAATCCAATATCTCAAATCGATTAACAACTTAAGAGAGATATCCTCTCGCCAAGATTTAAAAGTCGAATCTAATAGCAATCCCTATTTGCAAATTCGTTAAAGTCGTATTATATATGGCATAATACGTGTTGTGTCGAATATACATTGCATTGTCGAAATCAGACTCTAAAGCTCTAAATGCAGAGAAGAAATGATCATAGTACACTGTTTTAGAGAGGCCGATTGAGTATAATTGAGTATGTCAGTAAAAATTAAACCGTAAATTAAAGAATGTTACGATTTGTATAACAAGAATCCTTTTTCTTTATATATATATATATATATATATAATAAATTTGGTTATCATACATTGACACTATTATCATGGCAGTGAAAAACAATTCCACCAACCTTGATATTAACATCCGGAATGAGCATATTTTGCAAATTAATCCTATAAATAAAATAAATACAATTTAAAATCATTAACTCTAAAGTTATTTTATAATATTTATAATCATTAACTCTAAACAAATATTTATTTGTAGTTATTTTATAATATTTATATGTGATATATATTTTTCATGATTTGATTTGTATGTACAAATTTATTCATATATATATTTAATAAACTAAAAAGTAGTTTATAATGATAACTCATGTTGTACACGAAATATATTTGTATATAAACTAAAAAATATTTTTTGATTTTTGTTTATTAAGATTTTGTTGCATTGTTTGTATATAATTTGTTTTATTCGTGCTAAGTTTTAAAACCCTTGTTCATTAAGTTTATAAACTAGATTTCATTTACATTTTTAAAACCGTGTTCATTTAAGTTTTTAAAGCCATGTACATTTAGTTATAAGTTTTAGATCCGCGTTCATTCAAATTTTTAGACCGGTATTCATTTTGGTTTTTAGATCCGTGTTCATTTACATGTTTAGACATGTGTTTATTTAGATCCATAAACCCATTATCATGAAATATTGTTATTGTTTGAGTACAAATCTATAAAGCTAAATAAACACTAATCGTAAGAGATGATTTTTAGCATCTAGGGTTTAAAAATCTAAATGAAATCTAGTTTATAAACTTAATAAACAAGCGCTTTAAAACTTAGCACGAATAAAAAAGTTATATATAAACAATGCAACAAAATTTTAATAAACAGAAATCAAAAATATTTTTTTAGTTTATATACAAATATATTTAGTGTACAACATGAGTTATCATTATAACTACTTTTTAGTTTATTAAATATATATAATGAATAAATTTGTACATACAAATGACTGAAAAATATATATCACATATAAATATTATAAAATAACTACAAATAAATATTTGTTTTTTATAAAAAAATATCTCGTTTATAGCATTGATGATTATCTAACATATGCATATAATACATTAAGCAAAAAATAATAAAATAATAGTATAAATAAAATATTTTAAATAAAAAAGTAACAGATTTATAATAAATATATATTGTTTTAGATAAAATAATAAATTCGTCTTTATATGCGTAACTTTAAAATATAAATAGAAAAAATAAAGTAAGATTATGATAATAATGAAAACTTTGAAGACGCGGTGTACTGAAAAATGATAGTGGCATTACATATTGTATTGCAGACGGAATAGATATTAAATTAGGATATAACTTCTTCTTTTTTTTATAATTTTAAAAGTTCTTAAATAGGAGGAGTCTGGACTATTTTTCTGTATAAAATATAGTCTATGGATAAATTTTTTTCTGAATATTTAAATATACCGAAAACATAATATATATCCGTATAAAAATAACAAAAAAAATGTGTTTTAGTTAGGATAAAATTATAATAAGTTAATTTAAAGTTTGTAAATCACATATATTTGGACAGTAGACTCTTGACTTTTTACAGCCCAAAAACTTGCCATAATTATTAATTTGAGTTATACACCAATTATTCCCATCTATTAGGAAAACAGTGTTCTAACCCGGAAAGTTTCTATGTGTTCAATTACTTACTCATACTAATGGACATTTGTTTTTATAACTAATTTTATCAATGTACTTTTGCCTGAGGTAAATATAGAAATAATTTTATAATCTAACTTTTTACATATAAGTGTACATATGTAGATTCAGTCATCATTAATTTTGTGTTGCTAACTAGCTTGCTGTGAAACTAGTTTCATGTGAAATGAATGCAAATTAGCAATGATTCTATTCTCGACACAACATTTACATCATGTTAAACATTTATAAATATACAAAATTTGTTAATTACAAATAATATCAATTAGGATGGTTAAAAATTGATGACCCTATTATGTACATTATAAATGAAAAAAAAAATAGTAGTTGAATGGTGGAAATAATTAGTGTGGTTGTAAAGACGAAACATAAGGACAAAAAAACAGAGTTTTTATTGGCACTTTACTTTCTCTTCACGTTATGTGTTTTGTAGATATTTTGATTTTTGGATATATAGTAAAATCATCATTTATAAGTTACAATGACTAATGAAAACAGATTATATAAAAAGGAGTAATATTTTGTGTCATATATTTAGATACGTTTTTGTACAACAAAAACTTTCGAACTGACTAAATTGTTTCAATTATACCTCCAAATAAAATAAATGCATCATCAATTCTAAAATCAATCCAATATATAGCTCTTATACAAAAATGTTTTTATGATCACATGCAATAGATTTTTAAAACTTTAAGAGAATTTTTGGATAAGTTTGATTTGATATACTCCCTCAGGTTTCACAAAAATACATGTTATGAAAAATGTTGTTTCAATACATGTTTTTGTATTTTCAATGCATTTTTGACAAAAAAATATTTTAACTTTAGTTTTTTTACAATAAATAAAAATAAAAGACAATTTTATATTTTTTAATATGTGTGAAAAGATATAACATTTATTACCTTTTTTGTCAACTAACCTACTAGTTTTTAAACCCCGATCCTACTACTGCAGGTAGGGGGTTCGATCTCTGGTATCTTGATGATTTGTAAAGTGACTACACCATTTGATCACTTATCTTCGGCGAACATCTATTAACTTTTTTTTTTGTCAACACTGGGCCACAAATGGCCGGCCCATAAGCCAAGTTCTTGCAAATACAAGCGGAGAAAATTGATCTCAGGATGTGCAAGTGCGCTTGCCTCTTGTGGACTTACCTCATGCCACTAGGCTAAATGCCACTTGCAAACATCTATTAACTTAAAACAACGAAAATAATATTATTTATTATAATTTGAAAAACTTGGTAATTATGAATGAGATTTATATCACATTAACTTTAGAGTAAATGATTTTAAATTGTATTTATTTTATTTATAGGATTAATTTGCAAAATATGCTCATTCCGGAAGTTAATATCAAGGTTGGTGGAATTGTTTTTCACTGCCATGATAATAGTGTCAATGTATGATAACCAAATTTATTATATATATATATATAAAGAAAAAGGATTCTTGTTATACAAATCGTAACATTCTTTAATTTACGGTTTAATTTTTACTGACATACTCAATTATACTCAATCGGCCTCTCTAAAACAGTGTACTATGATCATTTCTTCTCTGCATTTAGAGCTTTAGAGTCTGATTTCGACAATCCAATGTATATTCGACACAACACGTATTATGCCATATATAATACGACTTTAACGAATTTGGTTAACATCTAGAGAGGATAACGTTTTAAATATAATAATATTCTAGTTCACTTCTCTGCTCGAACGAGAAATTTAATAATCTTTCTTTTTGTAAGCATTTATGTGTCTCAGTCTCACTTATATACTATTGCAGCTGATTTAGTCGACATTTTATTGAAACAAGTGGGTGTGGCCAAGTAATAATTATTACAATAATAAAAAGAATATTAAAAATAAGAGAAAATATTTTGTTAAAGTATTAAATATTTATCACCTACTTTTTATTGGAGTCCAACTCTATAAAATTGTGTTTGTCCCATATTATTTTGTTATAAGTTTAAAGGATCAATAGTAATAATAAATTATTTTCGGTCGAATAATTAAATTTATTTTTGTGTAATTTCCTACCAAATTTAAACTCTAATGTATCGTATAATCTTAATATAGTTTACAATTTGAGCTATTGATGGATTCTTAGGTTCTAGTTGTTGACAATAATAATAATAATAGTAATATGTTAAATAACTTTTTTTAAAGTAATTTATTTTGTCAAAAGTTTAAGTAAATGTTATTAAATTTTAGGCCACTGATTATTCTAAATAGTTTTGAATATATGTTTTGTCAACATTTTTCAATGTTTAGTAACATTTTAATAAAGAATCAACCTAACAAAAACATGATAGTTAATAAATAATCAACCTAAGAAAAAAGCACATGGTAATAACTTTTGCATAGTTTCTGCATAAATATAAGTTTTGTAATATGTCATGATAAATAAGAATTGCTCGGAAATCTAAATACTACCCTACTGTCGAGGACAGGTGGCTCAGTGGTGTAGTCACTTTATAAATCTTCATGGCACCAGGGATCGAATCCCCTACCTGTAGTTGTAGGAGTAGGATTTAAAAAGCCAGTATGCTAGTTGACCAAAAAAAAAAATACTATCCTATTACGCTATATATAGTAGAAAATAAATAAATAAAATAAAATAAAATAAATCAAAGACTTATAATTTGTCTTTTTCCGAATAATAACTTCGGTGAAGCTACGTCTAGTTACTTGTGGGTTCCTTTCCTCATTTTTTCTTTCACAATTTGTTACTAAAAAATCTAATAATTATTTATTTTTCCACACACACCATCTTTGAATCTTCACTAAAAGCTTTGTCATTTATACGAAGACTTTTTAAAACTATTTTATTTATTCATTTACTCGTCAACTACACATACACTATTACATATGCAGCTGTGTCTCTGTGTATATATATATATTTATTTATTGTTTTCATTCTCTTCAACTCGAAGAAGAACAAAGAGAGTGTAAAAAGACTTACCTTTTTTGTTTTAGTGTTTGATTAACGAGATTTCTCTTTCTGGTGTGTATTTATTCGTCTGCAATTCTTAAGGTATTTTCTCACATGGTTAAGATAAGTTTTATACCTTTGAGCTGCGATATTCTTAAATCATTTTAGATGCTTTCTATGTGTTTGTTA
>JAKUCM010005959.1:0-17555 GCA_023374145.1 Lepidium sativum
CAAACCTCAATTGTTTGATCTTCTGATGTTTTTCTTCTGTCTACAGGAGCTACAAGAACGGATTTGTGTGGCATGATTTATCAGAGGACGATTTAATCGTCCCTGTTCAAGGTCAAGAATATGTTCTTAAAGGCTCTGAAGTTCTCGATTCGTGTCTAATCTCAAATCCTAGAAGCCTACTCGAAACGACTTCGTTTAGGGATCCGAGATCTTTAAACCCTGATAGAAACTCCAGCGATGAAAGACGAAATCGCCGGCGAAATCAGTCGTGGAGCTCTATTGATCTCAGTGAGTACAAGGTGTACAAAGCAACTGAGTCAAGCGCCGAGTCAGCTCAAAGACTCGCGGCGGATGCTTCAACGCAGACGGACGACAGAAGACGTCGGAGAAAACCGGTGAAAGAAGAGGAGGAAGTGAAAAGTCCGGCGAGTTATGAGAATCAAAGCACAGAGCTAAGCAGAGACGAGATTTCTCCTCCACCGTCGGATTCGAGTCCCGAGACTTTAGAGAATCTGATCAAAGCAGATGGACGGCTGGTATTGCGTGCTAACGAAAGTAGTAACGATCATCGGACGGTGGAGAGTTTATCAAGCGGAAGAATGAGAGCATCAGCTGTGTTAATGCAGCTAATATCGTGCGGTACGATGTCGTTTAAAGAATGTGGGCCCGTTTTGTTGAAAGATCAAGGGCTGTCGTTGACTGGGCGTAGCGAGTGCATGATAACGCGAGGAGCAGGGGATAATAGTGTAGACGAGAGGGTAGAAAAGGAATTAAAGAGTTTAGGAAGGGTACAATTGGAAGATAAGGAGTATTTTAGCGGCAGTTTAATTGAGACTAAGAAGGAACTTGTTCCTACTTTGAAAAGATCTTCTTCTTACAATGCTGACAGGTATAAATCTCTTTCTTTATGTTAAACGGCACGCAGTTCTATTTTGCTTCTTTAAAAAACAATATGAATTTTCACGTACATGGCAATAATTGATTATGGTGTGAATTGATCAATGAGCTAAAAATGGTAAATTTGTACAAAGTACGTTTTGTATTGTCTTTCAAACGTCTCTTCATTTTAGAAGTTTTTTGAAAGAATTTTGAATAAATTGGAATGTTATAATAATTGATAATTGATTAATATTTTAGGAGTTCAAGGATGGGACCAGCGAAGGAGAAAGACGAGGAAGAGGCGGTTCAAGCAAAGTGCATTCCAAGAAAACCAAAGTCGGTGGCTAATAAGAAATAATGGTGGGTAGGTGTAATGAAAACGGCACGAATGTCTGATGAGTAGGAAGCAGAATGGCACGGAGTTTAACAAAGCTTACTTTGGGCTATTGTATTAAGAAAAGAAGAATAGGAAATGATGAGTGTAAGCATTGTGACTTGTGTAGGTTAACTATATAAAATTTCCTTTATATAACATCATGGGGTAATATTTATTTGTTGTGGTCTGTGTCTAGGTGACTTTTGAGGTTAATTTCAATCTGCCTTAGTTTTATAACAATATCATCTTATAATTACTACTTGGGAAGCTAAATGCATGATTACCATTTAGTTTGACCAGTATTTAGGGAAAGATTTTAATGTAGCAAATACATTATAACCTGATTGGAAAAAATAAAGTTTTTGAAATGTTTGAAAATAATTAGTCTTAAAAGTGCATTTGTTAATCAATCTTTTTTCATTAAAATATAATTTTAGATAAGTGCACAGTTTTCTGTCATCAAATTTAGATTATAAATCACATAATATAAAAGATTAGTGTATTTTGTAGGAAATATTATTAATTTTTCAAACTCTTCTAATATATGTCAAAATTAGAAGTATAACTAACTGGTTGATTCTTATAGCTTGGTATTCAGTAAAGAAACCATTAGGTCAATTTGAGTTGAATGGTTCTATGTATTTCACATATTGACTCTAGTTTAGCGTGATTATCTTAAAGAGGAAAATACTTAGTTACTGTAATTGTGACATCGAAAACATTATAAATTTTATCGAAATAAATGGCATTGAAATGTGGTAAAGTGATATTTGTGCCTTGAAATTATAAATAGCTTAGAGTCAAATGTTGGGATGGTGCCTTGAGGTTACAAATTTATAATTCAGTAAAAGTCTATGCGCCTTTAATTTTGGCTAATTTGTCCTTTTTGGCGTGAACTCCAATTACAATTTGTAGCACGTACACAATATTTTAGTGAAATCATTACCATATGAAATTTCAATAACCAACAATGTTGTCTTTTGACTTTGAATATTTACAAGTTAATTCCACTTGCCCACATTTACAAGTGAATTAAATAGCACTCTTATATTGAAAGTCCTCAGTTACATCATATAATATTCGATGCCGAAAAGATATACATTATATTTATAGAATCCTATAGTATGCATTTATTAGAAGATTTACATAAAACTTTTATTAAATAATTAGATCTGACGTGAAATAATTATAGTTTAATAGCATATATGATAAGTCTATTGAAAATAAACACTATCATATCTAAAGATCAAATTTTACTATCTATATTTTATAGAAACTCAACTAATAAGTCAAACAGTTATAGTTCAACGCTGCCCAAAAAAAGAATTAGATAAACAAAATTCTATCAATAGGTATGATTTACAACAATTTTCGTTGTTTTTAAAAACAATTTCGGAACACTAAAACTAAATCAATAATACTCTAGGTTTATTTCAGAAAAGTTTACACCCAAAACACTTATAGCAAAAAGAATCTACCGTCTAAATCCTACCAAAAAAACTTAAAAATAGAACACTTACCAATCAGACCTATATTTCAAATGATATGCCACAAACTTTTATAAGTTAATCAATGTTGATATAGAAACTCAACTGATATATATTGGATCTCTCACTCAAATATATTTGGATCGAATTGATCTCTCTTACACAAATAATTTTTTTTTTTTTTATTATTGAATTTGAAATACAAGAGGGGAGCAAAAAAGTTAATAAATAAAACCTAAAACTTAGATTCTTTATATCAACAATTGGATAGACAAGATCTAATTAATATCCAAAATCTACATCCTAATTCTTTTTTTTTTCTTTTTTTAACTTGTATTGAGAAAAAATCATACACCCAACTTTCTCTTTCAAATGAATTGATTCACCAATGAGCCCATGAACCTCTGGTGGATGTTTTCCTCCTGACTGGTAGAAATTCTGTAAATAGATACCTTGAAAATTTGTAAAGTGACTATACCATTGAAACACTTATCCTCGACTAAAACCTAGATTACAAATACATCATATATACTCTGATGTCTCTCTAAATCAAACTCCTTCTCCTTTTATAGCTCGACTTCGTAACTTTTAATTCCAAGATTTTTTTTCTCCCAATGTTTTTCTGTAACTTTTGTTGCTACCCCTTTTCGCCTTGATTTAGTTCTCCTTTTAGGCGAACTCCGACTTGAATCTTTAACTAACATGAATCCGGATTCACATTTTTCGGGTCTTGAACCATATAGACCTGGGCCCATTTAGAATAAACATACTTGGTACCAACACTCAATCACCTAAACTAGGGCTGCAATTTCTGGTACTACGGGTCAGATCGGTTCGGTTCAGGTTAATCAGGTTTTGGGTTCTAAAAAAGTGACCAAAAATAACCGATTAGTATGTTTAATCGGGTCGCTACGGGTATCAGGTATTATGGGTCGGAAATACCCTATCCGAGCCAACCTGATTTTTACCTGCTTAACCTCAAATGATGCAGAATTAATACCATAAAATGCATTTGATTGATGCAATAATGATTCAAAACATGTTTCTAAAAAACAAATGATTCAAGCATAAACACAAAAAATGATTCATGACACATATAAATCAAATAACACAATGTAAAAACAGAAAAAAAATCTGCAAATTGAGAAAGAGAGATATGAAGTTCCAAGGATAAAGATTATGCAGCTCACACATCAATTTGAGGTTGTTCCAAAGTCGAAGGAGCTACACAAGGAAACAAATACTTCAACAACTCATTATATAGCAAACAACAGCCAATATAATAAAAAAACAGAAACAGTAGATTACCTAATGAGTCTTGAAACTCCAATTCTCCAATCATCTGAGCCAAGTTTGCAACCTTTGTTGCATCTATTGTGTTTTTTAGCCATTGCTGTAAACAAAGTAAAGCTTCAACCATATGTGGTGCTAGGCAACTTCTGTAAGGATCCAAAATTCTTCCTCTTGTACTGAATGCAGACTTCAAAGCAACTGAAGACACTTGAATGGCAAGCACATCTTTGGCAAGCTCAGATAATATAGGAAACTTTACACTATTACGCTTCCACCATGCTAGCACATCATAATCCATTCCCAAGAGATTTTATTATGTGGAACAGTTTTCTCCATCAAGTAAATGTCTAACTCACTACTTGCTTCCTCATTTGCAGTTTCATTATCCATCTCTTGATACAAAGCATCCCTATCATACCCATCATAGTCTGACAAATAAAAAAACTAATGACTTACTTGTTCATAATCAGCCATATCACTCTTGGAACCAGCTTGAGAAGAGGTGCTTAGCTTACTGATATACTCTTCATATAGACTCTTCATTGTTGCCTTGATTGAGGATCTTAGATGCTTACTCTCCTCACTGTCTTTACCATACAGCTTGTCAAAGCAAATAGATGCAAACTGCATCTTATTCCTAGGGTCAAAGACACTTGCAATGATTAGCAATGGATTGATGTTGAGAAGTCCATCACAATACTTCTCAAACTTAACTCTCATAGCTAATGCTTGTTCCCTTAAAACTTCATCTCTGTTAGAGCTTAATGAAATAAGATTATGCTCTAAAATAACTATCTCATTGTAGCATAGGGAAGATGTCATTGTCTTAGATGCTGAAAATGCCAAAGTGAAGTTGAAAAATAATCTAAGGAACTTCACTAACCTCTGAATGTCGTCCTATTCACTGTAATTGGAGGACCTACTCGTTTTTCTCCATCTTCATCTATCTCCTTGAAATACTCATTGTAAAGTACCTCCGAATCTGAGAGCGGATGTCAGCATAAGGTATGTCGAATTCCACCTTGTAATGCAGTCACGTGTAACACTCCCTCTACTTACATTCCCTGATAACACTCGTCTTTGAAATGATTCCAGCCTTGGGGTCGATGATCTTACATACTTTATAGCATTCCTAATGGCAACTACACTCTCGTTCATTGAAGCTAGGCCATCTCTCACAATCAGGTTCAGAACATGAGCACAATAACGAATGTGTAGATATTCACCATCATTAAATAATGATTGAGTACTCTTCACCCTCAAAGCATCTGTCAACAACATCAATGCTTTATCATCCGCTTTGGCATTGTCAACTGTCACTGTAAATACACTTGCAATGCCTCAATCTTCAAGGCACTCACTAAGATGTTTCGCAATTGTTTCTCCCTTATGATCAATGACCGGTTTGAAGCTTATGATCCTTTTTTGTAACATCCAATTAACATCAATCCAATGAGCTGTCACCACCATGTAACTCCATGAAGTAGTAGGAGCTGTCCATATATATGTGGTGAAAGATACTCTCTTCTTATCATAACCGAACAACTTCTTCAGGTTTTCTTTCTCTTGCAGGTACATTGAGTAGATATCTGAAGTTGCAGTATTTCTACAATGAATTGTATACATTGGGAGGACATTGAAGCAGAATCTCCTAAACCCCTCCGATTCTACAAATGAAAAAAGGCAACTCAGCTAGTATAATCATCTCATTCACTGACCTTCTGAACACTTAAGGCAAATCACTTAAATCTTGTGGGTTTACATGCTAAGGAATGGTCAGATTCACAAAATTTACCTCAGCCACCGGTAAATCACTCCGAGATAAACATTTCGCACCGAGTAGGACTTCCGCTGTGTTTCATGGACGTGTCATACAAAGGACTTTTTTCTTTGATTGAAACTCATTCAATCTCCATTCCCAAATCGAGAACCTAAAACTGATAATACAATTTGACAGAGTCAAAACTGATCATAATCAAGCCAACAACATCGTACATAAGCAATTCCTCTTTTTAACATTTCTATCCTACAATTGAATGACTAACAAAATCAAAGAGAAAATAAGAGACAAAGAGAAGATAAGAGAGCCGATTAATCGAAACAAGATAATCAACTAGTCAAAAAAAGAGAAGACCATAAGCAAACGGAAGAAGTAGAGAAGAGAAGACAAGAAGAAAACAGAAAGATAAGAAGAAGTGTGCGGAAGAAGATGATGGAAAAGAAGTGAATAGAAGAAGGCAGTTTTGGAGAGAAGAGAATAGACAACGTTGGATCGTGGAAGAGGCAGCGCTGGAGAGAAGAGAAGAGGCAGCGTCGCGAAGAGAAGAGAAGAGATTAGGTTAGGTTTAATTATATTTTGGTTAAGTAATAACCGATCGCATCTACAAAATCGAACCGAATCGACACAATACCCGAATTTCAATTAAAACCTTATCTGTTTTACCCGATTAAGATATCACTAACCGACCCGATTCGTCAATTTCTCGGTTCAGTTCGGATCAGAAAAATTCAGGTCGGTTAGTTATCCCAGCCCTAACCTAAACTGTTTTTTTTTCACTTATGTTCAATCTTAATCCGCCGTAAAAATTAAACGTGTGCCTTAAACCCCAACAAAAGAAAATCAAAAATTTTATCATGGAAACTACACAACTTTTTAAGTTCGAACTGTGATGGAAAATTCTTGTAGTAAACATTTTCTCCCCCACTTAAGAATTATATTTAATCAAATCAATTTTGTAGAGTGAAATACTTCTGTAAGAATCTATATTAATAAAATGAAGGTTTTGAGACCTCTTAAGCCATCCAACTCATCTTTCTCAAACTCCTATATTGTTGCCACATCAGCTTATGTTTTAGAAATATTTTTCTTAAGAAAAAAAACTCAAAACAATTATTTGCTTAATCACCTTACTTGCTGTAATATGGACATTCAAATGTTTCACATTAAATTAAGTTACATCTGAAACTTCTTTACAACTCGATTTTTACGTGACCGGAAACTTTCCTGTGCGGTTTGGAAACGACACAATCTCTAATTATTATAAAAGCCAAATATGTTATATAAAACATTTTATTCGTTTTTATTCTATTTTATCCTTATTCTCTTTCATATAGTTATATTATTCAAAACACCAATATATAAAGTATTTTGATATAAATACCAATATATAGAATGCTTATTTAATATATGATTCATGTGTAATATAAATGAATAATCATATTTCATTTAAATTAAATAATCTTCTGGCTATACTATTGATTAGAAGTCATGCGTAATATATCGTATGTCTCTTTGCATTAGTAAATTAGTAACTTTAAGTAACGTTTTCAAGAAAACCGGAGAGATCAATGTCATAGTTGATTCATATTCCCCCCTTAATCACAACCATTGGACTAACGTTAGACATTAACTAAACGTTACATTAAATTCTCCCCACTTTGTATTTACTCACCAAAGCCCACTATCTCACATTAAATTTACATTTTCGTATACAAATATTAGTCACTCGCCTCAGTTTCTCAAACTATTCGAGAGATAACAAACCACCATATTAACGCCTCCATCTCCACTTACCAAAAGTTGACACCACAAATTACCGTCCCCTCTTCCAAATCATTCACTTTTGATATCCTTGATGAAATAGACAACCATTTATGCAGTGAAGAGGTCATTGCACGACTAGTGCATCATTGGGAAGCTAGGAATTTCAAAAATAGCAATATTCTAATGAGCATTGAACTTCTCCGCTCGGATTCCAAGGTACATTGAAATCTATTTCTTCTAAATATTATTTGGAATTTTATAGGATTTGAATAATAGATCGAACTTTTTTGATATTATTGTTAACAAAAGATAATGTTTGATGAAGATATTTGAAACTAATCTAGATAAATATGTTAAACAAAAATATATATAGATGCATATATAGTATAAGAATCGGGCGTAGCCCGGTATTATCTCTAGTGTACTATATATTTCTCTTTCAAAACCCTACATTCAAAGTAAATTGTACTGTATATATATTTGAAATATGAAGTGTATTAAAGGCTCAGTGTTTGTGATGTACAGTCAAGAGTAGATAAGAGATAAATGCATAAGATCTTGCAGTAGGTGACTGACTTCACGCTTTTATTGAAGTAAATTCACATTTTGAGGAATTAAAGCTGTGATTGCGTGTACACATTATTTACTGTTTTCACTGTATAAACCGGCTACGAAAGGTAAGTTATATGATCTCACATGGTATGCGACATAACGAACACTTTCACTCCAGAGCTACTATCTTTAACCTCTAGTTACTACAATGGACTCTCAGTTTTGAGAACTTTTATATTATCTAGATTCATGCTAAGAAATGGGTCTTAGAATGATAACATGTTTTGGTTAGTTCCTTTCTACGATTTCAGAAAATCTCGTTGATCCAAATTTATGTTTACTAACTTCACTTTTAGTAAATGCTATTATATCTACCGAGCAGAAAGTATAAAATAGCGAGTTAACAAATCATTTTAAATATACATTTTAACACTTGAATTTGTTTTTAACCATTATTTACACCTTATTACAAAAGCATCCGGTTTAAGATCCCAAAATTAATATAAGTGCACTATGATTTCACACCGAATATGGACATGGAAATCTGGCAAAACCGGTTATTTCGTTCACTTACAAACTAAACCGAAGTATGAACAACTTGGGAGACTACCGAGTGTAGAAAAGCGATAAAACCGGACACAATAGACCAAATACTAGGATTTAAGTTTTGGTTAAAAGCGGTCTTGGATCAATGTTACAAACGCCTCGGACCATTTCTGTCTATCCGAGCCAGAGACGTCCGAACCATTCACGTTGGGGACTAAACATGTTTCCGCTTGGACCAGTAAAAACCCACTTCACTTTCTCCGGCGGCTTTGGGTCAATAACTTCAGTCCTCAAATCCAGCAACATTCCGATACATAAGAAGCTGAAACATGTTATATAAGAAACCATTTTCAAATCGGTATAGAACTTGGTTCATCAAACACACAAATTAAAATAAGAGGTTTCATCTCACTCTGAGGTACATAAAACGATGTTAAACTTAAGAACAATCTTCATTTATCTGCAAATCTAAGAAACTTACCGCAAGCCTCTCAGATTGCATCATAGAAACAGAGTCAACTGTACTGTTTCCAACTGTTTGCAAGTATCTCTCGACGGCTGCCATAGAACGGAATTTCTGCCCTGTTCCTGGCTCGATGTAAGACTGCAAACAACAATGCTAATGGTTTTGAAAACTTGGACCATTAACACAAACCAAGTATAACCAAAGTTACAAATGTGTACCCTGTCTACATGACTGGAGTTTCTCCGTGGTTTCTTCTCAACAATCCATCCATCAGGTAAAGTGAAACCCTTAGATGGTGTACGGGGATACTTTAAAAGCATAAGCTGCTCACCTGCACAGATTCCGTTTTCTTTGATGTATCTCTCAACAGAAACAAGGGAACGGAATCTCTTTCCCGTTCTTCGCTCAACATAATACTGCAAAGATGTATACTAACTGTCTTAAGAACATGTAGTACAAAAACGAAAAGGTTACTAATAGAACCAAATCAGTTCACTTCTCTTTATCCATTTGCTCCCAATAGCAAACGATTCTACCCTATAACTACTTCATTAATCCGAGGTATCTCTTTCAAATTTTGCTCTTCTCTCTGAACCCTCTCCAACATAATCAAACAAGCTTGTTATAGTTACCTGAATCAATAACTTATGCAGAGGGTCTCAATAGCATAGAAAAATCCAAAAAATAAAATATAGACCGGACATATGTAACTAGCTGAGACTTGTCTCATAAGCTCTACAGAAGTACCTTATCAATATGATACGAGTTTTTCCTCGGAACTTCCTCAACGCTCCACCCTTTGGGCAATTTGAAACTCTTGGAGGCATATTCCATGCTGCGATGATTCTGCAAAACCATAAACACACTGGTTTAAGAAATTGACACTAGAAGGAAGCACATGCTTATGTAATTTCAAATCTATATCAGAGGACCTGTTTAGTTCTTGAGCCTTCATAAATCCTTGTCTTATCCTTGAAGAAGGATCCTGCTCGAGTCAAACGTCTGTAATTTACTTCTCCATCCAAGTGTCTGTGAACAGCTTCCAGAGATGTAAACTGTGTACCAGTCCTTGGCTCGATCATGCACTGCCCACAAAACAAAAATGAGGAAAGATGAGATTTTTATAGTGACACTCTCAAGCTATAGCCAAGAGCTCCGTGGCGACACAATAACTAATTGACCCATTGTATAGAAGAAGACATAAGAAACTTATCACACTCTTCCATATCAATTCCAATTCCATATGAAATTTCAATGTAATATTTAGAAACTGTGTAAAATTTCAATGAAGAAGAAACTCAAATTACAATTCACATTTGTTTAATCAAGATCACATACGGTATCAACAATGGCTTTGCCGCTAAATAGCGGGCCACAAACGACGGTTGAACCAGGCAAAATCTTGTCTCCAGACGAAGTGGAGTTCACAATCTGCAGCTGGCTTTCGCGAAACTGGACCCGAAGAGGAACCGAGTCAGCCGAAGGAGACGATGAGGATCTCGTCTGCATCGCTTAGTTTCCGGATTCAACCCACGAACTCGACACAGGAGAGTCAGATTTTAGTTTGGTCTCTCAGATCATATTAGTCAGTGGTTTAACACGCAAAAGCAACACCCAATTCTCGCTCAGTACTGACACTTCCACGTGACAACTTTTTTGTTCTTGATAAGTCCACGTGGCTATATGAACTATAACATCATAAAAAGAAAAGTTGGTGACGTGTTATTGAACGAGATGTCTTCTCTTAAACCAATCAAGTAATGAGCTCCTTCTCAAAGAGACATTTGAGAGGGGTCAGGTCCAGCCGTCCAGCCCAACTCTGGCTATAGCCTCCCAAAGTCTGATTCTTTGTTGTTGGTGTACACTATGATAATAATGATTGCTAAGGTTGGACTTTTGAAATTGTGCGTCTTCTAATGAGAAAGAAGTAAGAAGTAAGAAGTAAGAATTATCACTGTGTTTAAAAACCACGTTGACTGTTTGGGTGGGAAGTGTCGCCCCAATAGTAATCTGTGCCCAAAGCACAAAAATTTAAAATTATATAGGATCATCTTTAGTGTCTTTCACCATTAAAAATAATAATAATAAATAATAATAAAATATGAGAGATAGTCTCTCTAAGTACACGTGTCGCTTGATCTGAGTACTTCAAACCTATTCTTCATTGAAATCTTCTTTGTACCTTGTATGTTTTCCTTGAAAACATAAGTTTTGTTTTTGCATGTGACAAAAGAGACATGCTCTGTTTGTGAATTATTCGATTTGGGCTTGAAGTGATTTAAGCTCACTGCTTCTTTATGTGGTTGATTCAAGCCCTACTCTTCTTTTTCTCTATTTTCTTTAAGAATCCCCCTCAAACTTGGTGTAGGAAATCAACGCCGAATTTGTATCGCAGGGAGCTAAAAGCTTCATGAGGCAGAGACTTTGTAAACACGCCTGCAATTTGTTGATTCGAAGAAACATGTTTAACAATGAGACAACCGAGAGCAACATGTTCCCTCACATAATGATGATCTATGTTAAAGTGTTTGGTTCTGGCATGGAAAGTTGGGTTCAAATATACTGTTGACAAATTGTCAATGTACATTTCAAGAGTTTTAAGCAGAGGTATTCCAAGAGCTTTGAGGATAGAACCGAGCCACTTTACCTCATATGCGGTTTCAGATAAAGACCTATACTCTGCCTCGGTGCTGCTTTTGCTTATGGTTGGTTGTTTTTTTGAGGACCAAGAGATGAGATTGGACCTAAAAAGGTGTAAAATCCTCCTATTGATTTGCGAGTAATGTGGCAACCACCCCAATCGTTATCGCTATAAGCACGAATAGTGCAATCAATGTTTTTGCTGAAACTAATTCCATTGTAACGGTACATTTGATATATCAAATTATACGTCTTAGAAGGTTGAATTCTGAGATAGTAGGAGCATGCATATTTTGACACACATAGTTCACCGCAAATTGGATGTATGGTCGAGTAATTGTGAGATATTGGAGTTTCCCGGCTAGGCTTCTAAAGTAGGTTGGTTCAGCGAACAACACTTCTTGATCTGAGTTTTTATCAAGTCGGAGTGGCAGGGGAATGAGTGTAGGTGTGCAATCACTCATTCCAGCTAAAACAAGCAAGTCCTTGACATATTTTTGTTGAGAAAGAAACAACCCCCTTGGATGAGACTGTAATTGAATTCTCAAGAAGTAATGCAATTTCCCCATATCTTTCATTCAAAATTGCTGTTTTATTTCAGAGTAAAGTCTCTCTAAAGTTGCAGAATTATTTCTTGTGATTACCATGTCGTCCACATAAAGTAAAAGGAGAATAACATTAGTTCATTTGGAGTAGACAAACAAAGAAGGGTCAGGGGTACTGCAAGTGAAACCAAATTCAAGGAAATATGTTGTAAATTTGTTGAACCATGCTCGAGGGGATTGTCTTTAATCCCATAAAGAGCTTTATGCAAGAGATACACATGATCTGGTTCTCAGGATCAACAAAACCCGGAGGTTGAGCCATAAAAATTGTTTCACTTAGCTCGTCATGTAAAAAGGCATTCTTTACATCCATTTGTTTAATGTTCCAGTCCATAGTTGTAGCAACATGTAAACCGAGCGTATTGTGGTTGTACGCATTACATGACTGTAGGTTTCTAGATATTCCACGCCTTCTTCTTGGTCATATCCTTGAGCAACGAGTCTAGCGCGAAGTTCATCCAACAAAGGAGTGAGTGGATGCTTGTATGGAGAATTTTGTGCTGCTGCAAATGGGAATGTACACTCGTCAAACAGTACATGTCTGCTAATATAAACTCTTCCCATTGAAGGAAGAAGACACCTATGGCCTCTGTATCGAACATTGTATCCTAGGAACACAAATTGTAATGTTTTTGGATCAAACTTTGGATGCAACCTCGATCGATAGATTCCTATTGAGAGTTGTGGATGATCCCGATTTTTGTTACAAGTTTCCTTGAGGCAGATGGACATTCGAGCACATACTTCTCGAGATCGAGCACACAATGAAACATTTCAACGGCATGGTCTTGGGTACATGTTGGGCCATCCCTGGTTTCGTACTTTTTCTTGAGGTTAATTTACATTTGGTAATTTCATTTATTAGTTATTGTGTGGTGTTTCTTACAATTCCTATGTTTTTGGTTGTAGTTATTGGCTTTTGAGGCAATTCCGACCTTGCACAGTAATTGTCGAGAGGTATTTCTATACGCAGACCCATCTTGTCCTCGGATGTGCAGGTCCAAATTCCAATAACCAAACAATATCAATTACACAATTAACCTTCTTAAGCCCAATGCAGAGATGCAAATCAAGAATGTATAACTGATTCAGTTATGTATATCTGGTTCATAAACGTAAAACTTATTGAGTTTTACTAGTTTAACTACCGCAAAAATCAACTCATATCACCTCAGATTCGATCGTTTAGGCAATTCTAAATCAATAATGCACTATGTTTCAGCCTATATATTCCAATTGTTACCAATTTAAAGTCTTATTTGAGCCCGATTTTACCAAATAATCAAAGCAAAATTATCAATTACGCAATTAACCTTCTTCAGCCCAAAGCAAAGATGCAAATCAAGAATGTATAATTGATTCAGTTATGTATAACTGGTTCATAAACGTAAAACTTATTGAGTTTGACTAGTTTAAATACCGCGAAAATCAACTCATATCAACTCACATTTGATCGTTTAAGCAGTATTAAATCTATAATGCACTATGTTTCAGCATATACATTCCAATCGTTACCAATTTAATATCTTATTCGAGCGATATTCTACCAAATAACCGAAGCAAAATTATCAATTACAAAATTAACCTTCTTCAGCCCAATGCAGAGATGCAAATCAAGAATGTATAAGTGATTCAGTTATGTATAACTGGTTCATAAACGTAAAACTTATTGAGTTTTATTAGTTTAACTATCATAAAAATCAACTCATATCAATTCAGATTCGATCATTTAGGCAGTTCTAAATCTATAATGCACTATATTTTAGCCTATACATTCCAAATGTTGCCAATTTAATGTCTTATTCGAGCGAGATTCTACCAAATAACCAAAGCAAAATTATCAATTTTATGCTCAAAATTGATTTCGCAATTTTCGCCCAAAGCAGAGATGCAAATCAAGAATGAAGCTGTGGAGAATGACAAACGACGGCAGTGGCAGGTCCTGTGGCGGCATGCACCTTGGAAACACTCTCAGAGACCGGCACTGCAAGTCGGAGTGAGGAGAGGGGAGAAAGAGATGAGAGAGAAGAATGAATTTATGTTAAAAAAAAAATTAATTAAGTAAATAAATGAGTGAGATATTTTTGGAATATCAAGTTTCATTAAAAAATTTGTATATAAGACAAGTATGAGTTTCTTAAAGTTTTTGAAATAAGAACCGGTTCTATACATTATAACTTATTTTTAATTTAATTAAATTCATTAATTGCTAAGAACCTGCTATAAGATCTTCGGTTGGAAATGGTCTAAAGTACAATCCATATATGTTCCTAAAAAAGAGTTATAAATGAATACTAAATAAAAATTTAATTCTCGTAATTATTTTTCTACCTTCCATATTTAGTTCATTTGAATTCGTCTTTTTCTAAGTTTTTACAAAAAAAAAAAAAAATATTATGTCCAAATAATATTAGGTGATATAAATTCTGCAGAATCTGTTTGACCATTTTTATTACCATGTTGGATAATTATTGTTTATGATACCTTGTTTTTATATACTATTCTCATGACCTAAAATTTGCAATAGTTATCAAATGAAATGCTAAACAAATGAAACTAATTATTTATCTCACTACAACTTCAACTAACAGAAATTTTTACACATTTAAATATATATAATGATTTTGGAAAATCAGAAGGAAAAGATTCAAGCAGAAGAAATATAAAAGGATCACAAACTTTGAACGAACAACCAAATGATGAAGCATAGCTTCTAAAGAAAAGAAAGAAAACTCTCATAAAGACAACCAGCAATAAATGTTTGCTTACCAGGTTCTTCACTATTCACGTTATTATAATATTACGACCCATATTTAGTTTGTGAAAGTAGATTTTTAGTTCAATTTTTGATATGTTAACCATCAACCATGCATAAGCTTGTTAATTTATTCTAATTTGAAAAATTAGATTAGTTAACTGTAGGTTGAGCCATAGAAGATCACGTAACACTCGCTTGAGACATAGAAGTTCTTGTGTCACGAAAGCCATCACACGGTACTCTGCTTCTGTAGAAGAACGGCTAACTGTAGATTGTTTCCTCGTTTTCCAAGAGTTAAGTGATGATCCCAACTGAACAAAATATCCAGTAGATGAACGATGTGGAAGAGGACAACTTGGCTAATCCGAATCGCACCATCCTATAATATGAAATTCAACATCAGCTCTCAAGAGTATGCCCAGTCCGAATTGGTTTTCAAATATCTGACAGTTTTTAACGTCGCATTCCAATAATCTAACAGTGGGTCTTTCATGAACTGAGCCAAAATGTGAACTGAGTATGATAAATTCGGTCTTGTGAATAAGGATATCCGATGGTGAACTCAATTTCCTTCCAAGTCATACAGCCTCCATCCTTTTTGTGAATAAGGATATCCGATGAAGACACATTTATGTGTTCGAGGAGCGAATTTATCTCCATGGTGATGGTGATTATGAGCGTAACAAAGCGAACCAAAAACCCGTATATGACTGTATGTAGGTGGCTGCATGTAAATTCATTCATGTGGTGTAAGGCCATTGAGGACGCGAGATGGTGTTCGGTTGATTAAGTATACCGTAGTGAAAAAGCTTTCTCCCCAGAATTCTACAAGAAACTGAGCTTGAAAACGGAGAGCTCGGGTAACATTGAGAATGTGTCTGTGCTTTCTTTCAACCTGACCGTTCTGCTGCAGTGTCGCGACACACGACGTCTCATGTTTAATACCAGTGTGAGCAAAGTAATCACACATACACAAGAGTTCCCCACTCTTGTCACTTCTAAGTATTTTATTATGAAGCTTAGCTTCAATATCAATAATTCGGTTGTTCTTATACAATAATTTCACCTCATAATCATTATTATGGAATTGGGCTAGCCTACCACTTGAATCTATTGCAATTTCTATGTATTACCTATTAATATTAGGTATTTACAAAAGTTCAAAAAAAAAAAAATTTAATAAAATTTAAAAGTTTCACCAAAAATTAAGTAAATAAATAAAAATTGTTAATGTCTTCTCAATCTCATGATTTAGATGATCCAGCTAATAATTTTGGCATAGGAGTGCGACCTTTTCCAGTACAAATGGAAGGTTAAAAAGGTACTAAAAAGTGGGTTTAGAATTATGGATCGAACGTTATTGATCCAAGTATTCAAAAAAAAAGTTAATGAGAAGAATGACTTAAGAGTGGTAAACTTTTGTAGGGAAATTTCAAAACTAACACCTTAGGGTTAAAGTCTTTTTAAATCGTGGTGACAACCATTTTTAGTACATTTTTGTGTGTAATTGACCAAACTATTGAGACAACTATTTTCAGAAGTTATGTGTCCGGTATACAAAAGTTTCTCTTATTACTATTATTTTGTTATAAAAAAATTAGATCGACAAGATCCAAACCATAATCTAGCGTAACACTGTATTTTTTTAATTTATCAAATAGATAGAGGATAAAAATGTCATAGTTATTAGGTAGATCATTATTTTCTCTTATCCCAAAATTTATAATTGTCTCAAAAAATCCAATATACATACATTATTGGACCTTTTGAATAAGAAGATCTTATCAAAATTGAATATTAGACAAAGCAATACATAATTACATGCATGAATATTATAATTTGATTAGTTTTCATCTTTAATTTTTGAGAATATTGTGAAAATACCCCCTCATACTTCAACATTATTCAAAATGTCATAACTCCAATGTTCTTGTTACTCATGTCCTCTATTGATGATACAAGTCAATGTGACCTTTACTTATATCTTTTTCACTAACTCCAATGAGTAGTGTTCCTCCAAGTACTCTTCATCATTTTGATTAAAAGACATAATCACTCTCTTAAAAAACTCAGAGCCTCCACATAATTTATTTTCGGTTCAAATATTGTGGGAAACATTTCGTAGCTATGGACAAAATTTAATAGTCCATGGACGAATTTCTTCTTCTATACACGAAATTTATTTTGAATATTTTTTCATGTCATCGACAATATTACTCTGTGGACCAAATTTACTATGAATAGACAATATTCATTGAATGAAATTTATTTCGAATAGACGGATTGATGTAATTTTTTACAGAACTACTTGTATTGTAATAAAAAAAAATTCTTCCTATGTAGACTAATAAACAGAATTTATTTCAAATAATAGGCATAATTATTATTTCGTGGACAAAAGGTTTTTTC
>JAKUCM010005960.1:0-26164 GCA_023374145.1 Lepidium sativum
ATTAGGATTAATTTAGGTCTGGCCCAAAACACATGTTCTCATCTGAAACCATGTATTATTATGCTCAAGTCATGAATCATTCCTATAATGATCATTCCCTATTGAATTGTCTTCGTTTGCTTAGGTGTGTGACCCAATATGATCATATAGTACTAGCAGTGAGTATCTCAACTCATAGATTATATGTAGACTCTAGCAAGCCATTATAACCCCTAGTATCATATGACTTTGTCTAATCTCGATGTTAGAACCGACCAAATGATTAAGTACAAATGATTGCAGGACATTCCCAACAATCTCCCACTTGTACTGGAATGATATATGTACTTCATTTTGGAACTCTTGAACTTTTCAAAAGATTTTGATTTGTGTCTCACTAAATAGACATAACCGTATCTACTGAAGTCATCAGTAAATGTAATGAAGTAGTTGAAATTTCCTCTGGCACTTAGGCTCATCGGACCGCATACATTGGTATGTATAAGGCCCAATAAATTGCTGGCCCTTTTATTGAGTTTGTTGAAAGGAACCTTTGTCATTTTGCCCAATAAAAAAGATTCACATTTCTCAAATGATTCATAATCAAATGAGTCCAAAAGCCCATCATGATGAAGTTTTTGGATGTGTTTCTCGTTTATATGCTCTAAACAACAATGCCAAAGAAAACTCGTGTTTGAATCATTTACTTTGAAGCATTTGATATTAATGTTATATATAGGTGTAGATTGGTCAAGAATATAAAGCTCATTCGATAATGGGGCGATGCCATAAAATAAGTAATCTCGAGTAAAGGAACAACATTTGTTTTTAATCGAAAATCAAAAACCTTCAGTATCCAAAACTGAAACAGAAGCAATGTTTCTGCCTATAGCAGATACATAGTAGCAATTTTCTAAAACCAAAACTAAACCAGATGGAAGAGACAAATTATATGGGCCGGGGCTGGTTCTGGGTATGGATGTGGCCGGCTCCTGGTTCACAACCGGGTCAGCTTTAGCCTTTCCCTTACCCTTGTCCTTCTCACGTTTCTTAAACGATTTACCCCCTTGCACTAAGAGTACAGGCGGTGCGCCATTCTTGACATTCGACTCTACTGTCTTAAGCATTCCATGCAGCTCAGTCAATGTTTTCGTCATGCTGTTCATATTATAGATCAATACAAACTAATGATAACAAGATGGCAGAGACTGAAGTATGATGTCCGTAGCCAACTCTTGGCTAAGGGGACAGTCTAGTTTAGCCAGATTATCAATATAACCCATCATTTTCATGACATGACTACTTACTAAACCATCCTTTGATAGTTTGCATTCGATGAGAGATTTCACCGTTTGGTATCTCTCATATCGTGCCTGTTCTTGAAATATTCCCTTCAAACCAGTCACGATCTCGATGGACGACACCACATTCTCGTACTACACTTGCAGTTCCGAGATCATGGTCGCAAGCATCAAGCATTGCACATCTATCACATCATTGAAATGCTTATCCCAAGCATTCCTAGCTGCAACAGTGGCATTGACAGCCGGTCTAGGAGGCAAGACTTGTTCCAAAACATAGTCTTTCTTCTCCTCCCTAAGAACAATTCTCAGGTTACGGTACCAACTCAGGAAATTCTTCCCATTCAACTTGTCCTTCTCAAGGACAGATAGAAGGGATAATGAGTTACGGTTATGATTGTTGTTATTTGCCATAGCTTAAATTAAGAGAGGTAAGGAGTTATAGTTATGATGGTTTAAGTGTTGAGAAATCTTAACATATTTAAGAAAACTCACATTGTGTTCAATCAATAGTTCCTCGATTGAATACAATGATTCCGAGATCCATATTTCAGAAAAATCTGAGTGAGCTGAGCTCATCGCCCAGACCTTAGTTATTTAGGTAAGCAACTTATTTGCTAGTTATATCACATATATAACTCTCGGTCGCGATTTGACATCTCATATGCCAATATCACTCCGATGTCATAATCATATGGTAACGGTTACCATCTGCCCCACCCATGTCAAAGTAGGTACCTACCCCGAGCTAGCCTACCATACGATGAAACGAGTCTTGACAGCTGGCGTGAAGTGGAAGAACATCAATTTCTTGATATTTGTTTGAGGAACTAAACTTTAAATTGAATGTATATCATATATGCACTCAAGAGGGTTAAAAAGGGATTTTAAAAACCAAAGAAATCAAATCAAAGGCTTTAAAATTTTATTTATGATTTTTCTAATCCTGACCCTGTGCCGGTTGGCACCTGCTGGTTTTTCTCCAACTTGGTATAATTTTTTCTTAAACTGATTGCGAGAAAACCAGATTCGGACTAATCTTATTAAACCGGATCATTCAGGGCTATTTTGAATTAGGTTATTTTTTATTTTGGTTTATCACATCAGAACCCTGAAACCATAAACCCTAATTTTTTGTTTCAATGAAACCCTAATTTTTCGATTTCAATGAAACCATAATCATGCAATTCTAATTCAATTAAAACAAACTTTTATTCAATCGATCAAGAATGAAAACATCAGATTTCATTAAGGTTAGAACCAGCTCAAATTTTCGATTTCAGCAATAATAAATCAGCTTTGATTTTTCGATTTCATCAAAACCCTAATTTTTGATTCAATGAAACCCTAATTTTTGGTTTCAATGAAACCCTAATCATGCAATTCTAATTCAATTAAAACAAACTTTTAATCAATCAACCAAGCATGAAAACATGAGATTTCATTAAGATTATAACCAGCTCAAATTTTTGATTTCAGCAATAATAAAATCAGCTCTGATTTTTTGATTTCATTAAAACCCTAATCATGCAATTCTAATTCAATTAAAAACAAATTTTAATCAATCAATCAAGCATGTAAACATCAGATTTCAATAAGAATACAAACTGGTTCTGATACCACTGTTAGGTTTTTTAAGCAATTCGATAATTATCAATTTACTAATCTAGCAAAACCCTAAGCCCTAGGTCTTGTATTAACTTAATTGAATATGATAAATAGAGGACTCGATTATACCTGGAGTTTGATTAGTGCAGCAGAGATAAGATCATGTAGAAGATTAGCAAGTGCTCCAAGTGTAGCCCCTCTATTGATAGTCCACACGCACACAAGTAGGAGATAAGTCTGCTAGAGTTTCGACTTGTGTAATGAGCGACTAGAGTTTCTCATCACATCAAAAACGTACCCTATATCATATATATAGGGAGTTTAAGTTAACCTAATTAATTCCTAGTTTAACTATGATTAATTTAGGCCCAGTCCAAAACACCTAATTAATTCCTAGTGGAATTAGGATTAATTTAGGCCTAACCCAAAACACATGTTCTCATCTGAAACCATGTATTACTATGTTCAAGTCATGAATCATTCCTATAATGATTATTCCATATTTAATTGTCTCCATTTGCTTAGGTGTGTGACCCAATATGATCATATAGTACTAGCAGTGTGTATCTAAACTCACATATTATAAGTGGACTCTAGCAAGCCATAACAACCCCTAGTACCATATGAATTTGTCTAACTCGATGTTAGAACCGACCACACGAGTAAGTACAAATGATTGCAGGACATTCCCAACACACATTATGTAGGATCAAATGACCAGAAATGCGAATTGTGTATGTGTGATTAATGGGAACTCTAGTACCATTATGAGAGAAACTGTAACACTTGTGATTGGAAAAACTTCTTTAAACAATGCAAGATTATAATAAACATGACTTGTTGCCCAGCTATCAATAATCCAACTATCACTAGGAATAACATATTGTAAAGTGGAAAGGCAATGTTTTTGAAAAGTCAGAATGTGATCCTCATATTTAAGGCTAGAAGAAGGAAAGAGAATATCAATTGGTTCTATTGTAGTAAAAGAAGTACTAGAGGATGATTGAGCTGCCATCACACCTTGAGTTGTTATTGTAGCAACATGGAACGTAGACGACCTCTCAGTAGCTTGAACTTTGGCACTGAGTTGACTAAGAAGAGATTGAACTTGATATGCAGAGAATTTGCTAAGATAAATACTGATGACTGAAGGAGTATAATTTGTTGCAGTAACATCATTTGCAGAAGCTCTAGAATTGACCATTTGATTATGAACTTGTTGAGACTGATTAGAAGACTTTCCTTGTTGTCTCTGATTCATCTTGTGACCAGGAGGAAACCCATGATGTTTGTAACACTTTTGTATAGTATGGCCTGAGTGGCTGCAGTGAGTACAAAAAGGTCTTTGAGACTTATTCTTGTAAGCGACTGCACAAGTTGTATTGTCTTAAAAACCAACATAGCCTCCATCAGAATTACTTGCAGAATCATTAGAAATCCATGTCTTAAAAGCCACATTGTCCAATCTCGCAACATGCCTAATCAACCTTTGTCTTTCATCTTGTGCAGCCATGTTGAAAACACTCTCTGTATTAGGAATTGGCTTCAACATCAAGATGTGTCTGCAAGTTTTCTCAAATGTCTCATTAAGTTCCCATCAAGAACTTTGTTACCCTGCCTCTTTGTTGTAATCTTTCCCACAAAATTGCCGCATTGCATTTACATTTCCCACATGTGCATGTCGGCAACTCTATGTAGTTCTTATTCTCTTTCCATAATGTCACTAACTCAGTGTAATAGGCACTAACATCCATATGACCTTGTTGTATGGAGCTTAATCTCTGCTCAGCCTCAAAGAACCTAGGAGCATCTTCCTGCTTAAACCATGACATCAAATTTTTCCAAATAGCTTATGCTGTTGACATGAATAACAAACTCTGGCCTATTTTCTTTGACACAAAGTTCATCAACCAGGTTACAACCATATTGTTGCAACGAGACCAAGATCCAACCTCTTGATGATCACTAAGAGCTTCAGTATGGTTCCATCAATTAATCCAAGTTTATTCCTAATATTTAACGCCAACATAACTGATCTACGCCAAGAATGGAAATCTGATCCAGAGGATAAACGATCTGTTACTAGAACCATACCTACATGATCAGAGGCATGAAGAAAATATGGATTCTCATATTGGTCCATTGATTGAGAATGATTTCCCGAAGCTATCGTGTTCTCACGAAGAGTCAAAGACATTTTATCTAACATAATAGAAATTGATTAAGAAAGATTGTGCTAGAAGAGAAGAAACAAAATATTGACAACAATCTGAGGTCAAATAATCAGAACAAAAGCTCAAAAGAAAGAAAAATCGCGAAGAACAAAATGATTTCGAACATAGAAAAAATCAATCGGTTGAAGAAAACAAGAATTTGTTGAGTGATAGAGAGACTCATAGCTTGTTCTTCAAAGTTCAAGATGATAAAATTGGAGAATGAGAAAATGGCGGAAGCAAAAGTCTACGTCTTTGATACCATAATAAACTAGAGAGTCATAGAAAACGAAAACTTTTTCATTAAGAGTAAAAGGAGACTCTTAATTTGTTCTTATACAGTCGACAAAAAACAAATAAATAAACCAATCATAACTAATTATTCTAATTATGCTAAACTGGATAAGAAAACCAGATTCAATTAATCTTAATAATCAATAAATATGGAAACTGGTTTCCAAATTCTCCGAGTTTACACGAGCACTATATATATACTATTTTTTGGATCGACACATTGAATATGTTGGTCGCAGACATTTCAACTAGAAAATGAAAATGCAAACATGTCCCAATTAGTCACGAGTTTAATCTAGGCCAAATTTGGGCCCAACAACAATCACTAAACTAAAAAGATCAAGTCCAATGCTTCCTAGACTCGAAGAAGATCTCTTCTTTCATGTGTAGGCTTAAATTTTGGTACAATTAATTGATTTTATACAAGGGACCAACATAAAATTTTCTTGTACAAAAAGATTAAAAATAAAACAGATTAAGGTATCTAACATATACTAGATTTTAGACCCGTGCTAAAGCACGGAATAAATTTTTAAAACATTATTTGTAATATATATTTTTCTTTTCAACATAATAGTTATTAGTTATTGTTATTAGGATTATTTTTGTTTTGTTTATCTTTCATATAAAATCTTACAAATTCTTACACATGAATATTAACATTGTGTTAAATTATATATATATATATATATAGATTATAATTTGTGGAAGTAAAGACATCTTAAATACACATGCTATATTATATTAATTTTAATAATATGCTTTGGTATTATTAATAGAAAAGTTATGTATTTTATCCTAAAGGTGATAAAAAATTATGGAAACTAACCATTTTTTTGAGTTTGTAGTGATTACCCTACTTTTTGGTGAAGAAGACAATTTTGATCTCCTTTTATGTGAAGAGAAAGATGTGACTGTGAGTGGGTAAAAAAAAGGAGAAGAGTTAAAATGACCAAAGAAGTCTTTAAAACTGACCGAAACTGAAAGAGAAATATAGGGTATAACGAAGATTCTCATTTTTGAAGGTGAGAGTGTTGAGAGAAATCAAAAGATTGAGGTGAATCGTTGAAGAAATTTATTGAGAAAGAAGATAGGAAACGGTAACAAGGGATTCGGGAGATGAAAAGTAAAAGATTCATGACAGACAACAATTTCAAAGATTGGGGTTAGTGTTGAAAAATTCGTGAGTAAAAGAGTCAAATTTTGGAGTCGAGAGTGCAAGAGGGGAACAACTAGAGGATGTGAGGGTGGTTTTTAATGTTTTGTCATTGTATATGTTGAAAGTGGTCTTCGCTGAGATTTGGTTAACATTTTGCTTGAGGAAAGACAAGGAAAAAACATGGATAAGGGGCTTTCTGTTTACTCATAGACAGTACCGTGCCTAAATTTAGAGAGATCTAAGGCGAAATTTAGTAAAAGGGGTTATTTATAATATAAATATAATATAATTAAAAAAATTATATTGATAAACCAAAACAAAATTTTAAAAAACAAACTATTAAGAACATATCTTTTCTTCCTTCTGTTTCAATAAATTCTTTTACCAAATTCTCATCATCTAAATTTCTAACTAAGTCTCTTTCTATAGATATGATTGCTAAACCATTTAGTGTTTCTTGTGACATAGTTGATCGCAAATAAGACTTTATCACTTTATTTTTGAAAAACTTCTTTCAGCTAAAGCAACCAAAACTGGAATCGTCAACAAAATCTGATAAGCAATCCATGAGTTTGGATAACAATCTTCCATTCCTTTCAAGTAGTTCAACACTTCAACGGTTTTCTTGCATTCCTCTAGTAATACATCTTTCAGAAGTGTTAGTTCAAAATACAACTTATCTCTTATAACATCTGAATGATTTCCATGTTTTAAAAATACTTCAAGATTGGTACAATATGTCTTCAAGTTATCATCACTTGCTGACTTCAATTTCTCTAAATCAAATAGGAAACTAAAGGTTTGTTCGTACTTTTGAAATTGTTCAAACCTTGTCTTAAGAGAATAGAGAGTTTGATCCATGACTTGGTTGAAATAATTTATTCTAAAGCTCTCTTCTGGATATAAAGTCACACTTTCATCAACTATCTCTGATTCTTCACCAATTTTTCTTCTTTTTTTGATAACACGTTTTTCCTTTGTTGAAAATATGGCTTCAATTTCCATAGACTCTGCAATTACTATAGCATATGATTTTGCACTCTCAAAACCACTATCTCTATAATTTTGGAAAAAGGGAAACAAGTCCCTTTAACTGGGAAAATGCAACTTCAATGTTCATGTCTTCTGACTTGACTGTAAATTCTTACTTACAGTGTTGACTGCAAAGAGAACTTTGTACCAAATCACCATAGAGAGTAAAAATTCATGATTTTCAATCCCATGTGTTTCACTTGTCGTAAGACACTCAACATCACTTTGGGCTTTTGGATCATCACTATTTTCTGCTATTTTAATCAGAACATTTCTTATTTTTGGAGCTTGAAATCCTACAGCCTTGACACATTCAACATGACTCTCCCACCGAGTTTGCGACAAATTTTTAATTGATAAACCTCCCACTACATCTTCCAATATCTTTCATCGCTTAGTCGAAGATGCAAATAGACAATAAATAATTATCCCAAAAAAGGAAATGGCTTTTTGAGAAGTGGTTGCCATATCACTAAGAGCAAGATTAAGATTATGACAACCACATGTTGTATAAAAGGCATATGGGTTGACGTCAATAAATCTCTTTTGTACTCCTTTATGTTTTCCCTTCATATTGGATTCATTATCATATCCTTGTCCTCTGACATCATCAATACTTAAAATTCAGAGCCAAACTAACAATTTTCTTTTTGGGTTAAACGTACATACAAGATATTTTTAAAATAAATTTATATTATTCACCATCAGGATTTGAACCCTGACATTACAATTAAATTAAAGGATCTTAACCATTTTGCTACTTTAGATTTTGGTATTAGTGGGCCCCAATAAGTTATATATTTTGGGGGGACCTAGCCAGATTTTTTTTTTTTTGTTAATAGGCACACCACTGCTCATAGACATGGATAGAAGTAGTTGGGTTTTTTTGAGTATGTCTAGTCTAGAATAGAAAATGTTTGTGGCTATTTTTTTAGTAATAACAATTTTTGTGAGTAATTAATATTGTTGAGTAAATAGTTGTGGTTGCTAATGTTGGCAGGAAGGCAATGTGAATTACGAGGGCAAAACAAAAGACACCAACCAAAATGTAGAAGTAGAACCCGAGAGGTTACTGAAAAGGTTGCTGACTGAAGGTAGCTACCCATGCAACATGAGAATAAATGCATACTCAAAGCCAAAGTGCCTTTTAGAAATAGCAGAAGTGTTTGCTGGAAGTAACGAGTTTGCGTATTTGAAAGACTCAACATTTGGCGACTTGTTTGATCTGTCATTACAAAGATGCTCAATTTCGGGAAGGTTGTTCCATAGTATGCTATGCGGGTCACTTGTAACAGAGAAGAAGCATGGGATATGGTATGTATTCGTATTTTTGTCCATCTATACCAATGTTTTATCTATGTCCATATTTCATAAATGCAACTGGATAATTAGTAAGAGATCTATATCGATGAAATTAAAGGGGGTTCATAAAAGACTCGATGTCCATGTAGACAAAATATGATACATGGTGAATCCATTTGTCTACATCCATGTTGTAATTTAGCTATGTTCATGTCCATTAAAAAGTAAGGATTCATAAAAGACTAAATGTCAACAAATTAAAATACATGGTAAATTAATGTGTCTACGTCCATGTTGTAATATACATATGTCCATGTAGACTGAATCAATTTGTCTCCATCCGTGTTGTAATATAGCTATGTTCATATCCATGTCTACTATAAAAAAGTGGGGATTCATAAAAGACAAAATACGATACATGGTGAATAAATGTGTTTACGTCCATGATCTAATATAAGTATGTTCATGTCCATAAATACAAGTTTTTAATTAGTAAGAGACTAATTGGCTATGTCCATGAAACTAAAGGGGATTCATAGAAGACTCAATGTCCATGTAGACTGAATACAATACATGGTGAATCAATTTGTCTATTAATGTGTCTACGTGTCTACATTCATGTTGAAATATAAGTATGTCCATGTATATATAGGAAATTAATGATCTTCATAGGAGACTCACTGTCCATGTAGAGAAATACATTTCATACGAAGTGATTTCATAAATGTGTATACGTGTCTACGTCCATGATGTGAGAATGATGAATATATTTTTCTATGACCATATATGAAATATAAGAGTGTCTATATCCATATATGAAATTAATTGGGGTTCGAATGAGACTAAATGTTCATGTACATTGAAAACGAACTGATGAATTAGTTTTTCCATATCCATGTCCATATCTGAAGTTTTCGGAGATTTATAAGATACTCAATATGTATGTACACAGAATAAAAATGACATTAGAGTATTTGATAAATGTAAAATATGTCCATGTCCATAAATGCCAATGTTGTTTAAAAACAAGAGTGATGCAGACAAAAGAAAATGTACCATTCCAATAAAAAGTTAATTTAACAAAAAAAGTAGAATAAAAAAAATAAAAAGTTGAAGAATAATTATAACCAACGTTGAAGAGAGAGAGTAAAAGACAACGATAGAAGAGAAAAAGATAATAAGAGAAAATTAGAAAAGAGGGTAGATATGAAGAGAAACACATGACTTGGTTATTTTGGACAATTTCTGAAGAAAAGTAGGTATAATTCTTAATTATCTCTTACTAATATATATATATATATATGTATAATATACCTTAATATCAAACATTAAAATATGTAGTTCACATAGATATTATTATCATATTAAACTATAAATATATTTTGTTAACGACTGTTCATTTTTTGGCATGTAATGTTTAGAGGGTTGTCTAGAGATTTGACTTATATACCACTAAACCGGCTTTTTTAAATTTTATAATAAATATACTGAGTTGGCAAATATAGCGGATAAAATAGAAAAATTTAAGTAAGAAAAATGTGGAGTAGTTTTTTAATTGACCAAAGTCAATGAGTTAGTTTTAAAAAATATCCCTTAACTTTTTCGAATATTTTTTTGGATATTCAGATATCTTTCAGGGTATTCAAGTTTTTTTAGAGTATTTGGATAAAGTATTTATATATTTTAGGTATATTGGATAACTTTTTGCTAATATCAAAATATTTATTTCAAAAGTACCAAGGATACTTGAAAGCACATATATTTTGACATGAATTTTGTTTTTATTGTACCCATTAAGGTATCAATGTATTACTCAACGCCACAAGTAAACATGGGAAAAATACCTAGAACTGAACCTCCATACAAGAACAGATATGAAATAACGAATAATAATGGACTTTTTGTGTATACATGTGAGTATGCTTTGGGTTCGGTTACTACCCGAGAAACGATCATATAATAATCATACATTTATGAAATGTGATATGTGGCTTTCATTTAAGAGTCATGGATCAGATATCAACTCTTGTTGTTGGGGTTGGTATCAAGCCTATACCATTTGCACATATGGTTAAGTTGTGCTGATGGGCCTGAGTTGGTGTTGAATCACATTGAATGAGATAAGCGAAGGAAGACGTCAGGTTTTGCTTTTGGTGCATACTGGTCAAAGGTATGTTGGTGATGTGAGAAGGACATAAAGATGATCATAAGCCATGAGGAAATAGTGAGGAGAAAAGGGTTGAGAGAGAGAAGAAGAAAGTAGAGAGCTTGTGAAAGAGGAAAAACCTGGGAGAGTGTCTCTTAACCAAGCTTGTATTTTGGGTTCTTGGGTGAGAGATCTTGAGAATAAGGGGTAGTTCTTCATTCTGTTTTTTCTCCTTTTAATCGTGTGATTGTTTCATAATTTGAGTAGATTTTTCTTGTGGGTTGTACACTCACCAAGATATACCAAAGCTATTTGGGAACTTGCAAAATATGTCCCTTCTTTATTTTTCTGCAACAAACAACCAAGTAAACTTAGATCAAGTTCAACAGATCATAAATATTCATTAGGTAAAGGCAAATAAATTAACAACATATGAACCTTTCATAGGGTATAATTTATGATACACATACAATACTCATCATACCTCTTCATCTAAAAAAGCTCATTATTATCAAGAAAGTTTCAAAAGAATCTAAAAACAAAAATCATAATATGGTGTCATCCAAAGAATTATCAAAAAGACTATCAAACAACCAACCAAATTGCAGGAACTATGATCACCATAACAAACCTAAATAACAATATAAACATTTTTTTCAACAAAACTAGCATCAAAAATCAGTTTTTTTATTTTATTTCAAGCAAACAAATAATAATATATATTCATTTCGTGAAAAGTTAGCAATCACTTGTAAGATTTCTTGAAACATAACATATTAGATGTTGGGATAATATTGAATCAAGTTACTTGCTGAACAAGTTAGATAGTTAGATTAGATAAAATTGAGATATATTAGGAGTTATCTAAAATATAGTTATTTAATGAGAATGAGAAATTATCTAATCTATATAAAGAGATGTCAATGTTGTGTCATAACTTGTGAGATTAAGAGTTTGAAAGTTTAGATTTTGAGTTGTTTTCCTAAGCTAATAAAGAAAAGTTATTTCCTTATACTTTTGATTTCACTACAATTACTTCTTAAGAACTTCATTTGGTATTAAAGCCATAATAATTACGAGGAAAAGATTAAGTAAGGTCTTAATCACGAGAAGAAGATAGAAAAAACAATAATTGGTGGACAATCAAGCGTTGGTACCCGCGGATAAGAACAAAGGCGGAAGAATCTCTTCCTCCATAGCATGTCAGATGTTAACCGCTACCAACTATACTGTTTGATCCATAAGGATGAGAGGTATAGGAAGATCTTAATGTACATGAAGTATTGAAAGTAGTTAAGACAGAGATCAAAGACAAGAAAATTAATAAAATTGTGATGACACTCCTATTCCATTATATACCAGAAGATCTTATTCTACAAGTCGGTGAACAAGATACGACAAAGAAGGTATGGGAGGTTATCAAAACATGGAATATAGGGGCAAAACCTGTTAAGGAAGCAAGACTACAAACATTGATGTCCGAATTTGACCGTCTCAAGATAAAAAGAAACAGATATAATAGAGATTTTGTAGGTCATGGAAGGGGACCAGTTCAAGGTAATATAGATTTTTTCAATGTTTAAGACAAAGAGAAAATTGATTCCAAGATTAAGGGGGAGATTGTTGGGATAAGCTTGATTCAAGTTACTTGCTAAACAAGTTAGGTGGTTAGATTATATAAGATTGAGATATTTTAGGAGTTATCTAAAATATAGTTATCCAAATGAGAATAAGAAATTATCTAATCTATATAAGGAGATGTCAAAGTTGTGGCATAACTTATGAAATTAAGAATTTGAGAATTTAGATTTTAAATTATTTTCCTAAACTAATAAAAAGAATTATTTCTTTATATTTTTGACTTCACTACAATTACTTTTCAAGAACTTCATTAGACTCATATAATTAATGTTTTATAATAGTAACTCAATGCGCTATTTAGATAGTGTATATAAACCTTTGTACGAAAACTATTATAGTTAACTACTTTTCCTAAAATCAGATAATAATATTGGAAAAATAACACATAGCTGAGAAAATCTTAGAAACTATTATACATTAACTTCATTTTGATATTAACCATAGAAAAACTTTCATCAAAACAAGAAACATAGTAGGGAAATCAAGAATAATCCACTACTCTAGTGATTCAAAATATATGAAGTTCCATTAACGCTGAAAAATTAAGATAGCAAAGAATCAACACTACTACTATAACAAAGATAATCTTAGACATTGTATTATAAAAACATCTAGCTAACAAGTAGAATTGTAGAATCTTACAAAGTAATTATAAGTATATGATGCAGAATTCTAAAATGCCAACAAAAATATCACTCATCGAACCCTTTTAATGTGTTATGTTGTAAACCTTAGTGATATTTGTGTTTTTAATGTTTTAAACCTCTAGAAGTCTTCTCTAAAAACCATAAACATTTGAGTTTTAATGTTTTAAAACGGATTTGGGTCGACTCGAGACAAATCAGGTCGGACCAAATTAAAACAAGGTGTGTGTCAGGACTCTCGACCTTATTTCACAACCATCTGCCCAAGAATTTCCTCTAGCCAAAATACTCGACCAGTTTTCACGACCACCTACCCAAGAATTCATGCTGAAATTTTTCTGTTCCATTTTCTCGACCTTTTTCACGACCATCTGCTCAAGAATTCATGTTGAAATTATCTGGTCCATTTCTTGACCCAAAATCAAGACCATGAGGTCGAGAATTCTCCTTGCGATATCTTCTCCTCTCTTTGATGCTTCCATTGTTTCTAGAATTTATTACTTAGCTTACACACCTCCAAGAATAGGCTCCAATTCACCTAAAAAGACCCCAAAAAAATGCAAATGTATGATCCTAAGACTCTAATGCATGAAATATGCATAATGCTATCTAAAATGAGATCAAATGCATCATATATGAATGAGAATGATCGAAAATGTCAATACAAACTATGCTAATATTCACATATATTAGTAACACATATGATATTGACGTCCATTGACAAAATAATTCACTTTTGAAGCTTTATCTTGTAAAATATCAACAAAAAACAGGTGAATAGTTAAGAAAATTAATATCATGAACCTAGAGGTCCACAAAATGAATGCTAAGTTTAAAGATCATGTGAATCAACAACTTCTAAAATGATTGTTGGTTTTTCTACTTCCACACAAATGTTGTTTCCATGTTGTGAGACATTTCTTACACTCCTAATGTATACAATCAATACTTCTTATCATGCCCAAAAGTCTATGCATCTCTCTGATGACTAATCGTTGGAGATCCTCCAATGTCAACCTCCTTAGACACTTCAAACAAATATATAACTACATATACAAAAAATTTAAATCACAACTTCATAGTACTTTCACCAATCCGAAGGTATTCTTCCACAATATCAGCTACACAAGAAAACGACATCATACATATGGTTACTGTTCACTTTTGTAGTGAAGAAATAACAAATATTTTGGTAGTATCTCGTCTTTGTTGAAAATATTCTACTTTGTTGGAGAATCGATTAACAATATGCATGAACAATGGCTTGTTCATTCTAAATCAATTTCGAAATTAAACATTTGAGTGAGAGAGAGAATTAAAATAATCGTTCCAAGATCGGGAGTGCGCTTCTTCGTGATCTCTTTCAATATACATGTGGTGACGTTGTTGCTTTGAATTCTTTGTTTCTTGTAGCATTTCATAATCTAATGACTCATCAAAAACATTCTCAAAATCTTCATCAAATGTTTTTCAAATTCATCATCTAATGAAGAACTTAACGGATTGTAAAGAGGACAAGACATTTAATTATTTTGAGACAATACAAATTTTTTTTTTGCTACATATTAAACATGATTTGTTTATATATATAGTCATTTATTTTGAATACATGTGAAGATATTTTTTTGTCATATATTATCTTTCAATTATTTTGAATACATGTGAAGAGATAACTTACACAACAAAATAAGTTAAATATAAGATGCTTAGTTAACCTTAATGACCTTATCACATCGAGATTTAGATGATTTTAAGATAAGCTAACTCACAACAAGAAATTTAAGATTACAGCATCTTATAAATCAATTTTTTCTTTAAAGTTTTTTCTCATTCCAAAAGTTGTTCGGTTTTTGCAAAAAGACTTCTAAGAAGCTCCATCATTTATAGTTTATTTCGCCAATAGTTTTTTCTCTTTTAGCTCTCATAACTTGTCAAGTCTTGATTAAGAATTTGCCTCTCTTTCATCATTCGTTGCACCAATATTTTTTTTTTTGTGTTTTGATGACCATAAGTCATAGCTACCTCTTCCACATTTAATTGTATTAATCTCTCTAGATTAGAGTTTGAAGAATATGTTTCACCTTCATTTAGCTTTGTTATTTTTGAGTTTAAAATATTCTTATTGGAGCTTTGAGAGATGTAAGAGTTACACCATTTTTGATCATTTTGGAGTTGTCTCCATGCATGCTCAAGGGTGATGGTGGTCTTGTAATTGTTGTAGTAGAATGCATATGCATCTTGGACAACATCATCTTCATATTAGTCACTAATTTTTGACTCAAAGCGTGTTTATAATAGCCAACAAACTTGCAGACAATTTCATTTATTTTTTGCGATCTTTGCTTGCAATTCCATTATCGCTTTGAAATAATTTATATTTCTTGAAAGATAAACAACAACGAAAATTTCAAAAATCATAAGTTTTTTGTTTTTACCCACAATTGGATCTTTGTATTATTTCTCTGATTGTGGTTTAAAATTGGTTTGTTTGCTCACCCTCCCATCCCATCATTATTTTGAGTATTATATTATAGAATTTCAAAAGAACTCATCTGGATTAAGTTTAGTAAAAATTTCTTCTTGATTATTGAGAAGATTAGTGAAACTTGCTAACTAATGAAATATATAATTTTTTATATCAACATGTATATTATATTAATTTTTTAATCCAAAAAGTAGACATATTATTTACACAAGTACAATTTCTACTATATTGAGTTTCTTTATACTACAAAAAAAGTTTACATTAATAGTATAGTGGCATAGCATATTTTGTTATACTGTTATTGTATATTTTCTTTTATTTTTTGTTATTATACAATAGCATTTAATAAAAACTAAGAAATTTTTTGCATTAAGCGAAGAACAAAAATCACTTATTCTATTAATATAACAGAAACATAAAATTATAAATTTTCTTTTATCGTATATTTCTTTTATTTTCACTTTTCATATTTTCTGCCTTTCTCAATTTCTCTCATATCTTCTTCTTCAATTTGGCTCTACGGGAGATTTCATAGCCCAAATTATAGCTTCGAATTTGATATAAAGAGGTGATAAACAACGGAAAAATGCTTTAACATCCACACTGACTCATCCAAGAAAATCTGTAAAACAATATTAACTTATTCATGAGAAATATTCAAAATATTTCTAGAAAATGTCTACAAATCCATGAATTAATGTTAAAAGAAGAATATAAAGAATGAAATGGATGTGTTTGAAAACTGAATATATGAACTATATATTTCAGCAAGTATAATACATAATTTAAATAAATATATAAATATAACTTTTCATATTTTAAATTAAGTTTTTTAGAAAATATTTACTATTATTTTCAAACTAAATAATAGTATTTTATTTTTATTGTTATATTATATGTTTCATACTTTTAATCACTCGATGTCAAAGAGATTTTTAGACGCATGAACAAATTTATGACCAAGGATGTTTTCTAAATTTTTATAATAAAATCACATGTAAAAATTTACAAATAAAGTTAAGTGATATATACACATAAAACACCGAAAATATAAATGCAAATATAAGCACCATAATAACAAGTAAAACCAATTCATAGTCTTATTAACAATATATCTTAAATTGTTGTCTTCACAACATTACTTTCACTAACCTATAGCTCACGTCAAATTAATTGTACAAAGTTAACTATTAAATATCTGACTTATACATATATACATAAAGTAAAAAATTTAAATTTCATTCTATGCACCATTTATAATAAGTAGTGTTTCTTAAATAGTTTCTTTAAAAACATAGCTGTCTTTAATCTAGTATGTTTAAAATACTTATTACCTTTGTTTTGATGCTTGGTTGCGCCATAAAGTATCTCCATTGAGAATGTTTTTGATGACTCATTAGATTATGAACTGCTACAAGAAACAAAGAATTCAAAGCAACAACGTCACCACATGTATATTGAAAGAGATCACGAAGAAGCGCACTCCCGATCTTGGAATGATTATTTTAATGAAGAATCGATATACTCAAATGTTTAATTTCGAAATTGATTTAGAATGAACAAGCCATTGTTCATGCATATTGTTAATCGATTCTCCAACAAAGTAGAATATTTTCAACAAAGATGAGATACTACCAAAATATTTGTTATTTCTTCACTACGAAAGTGAACAGTAACCATATGTATGATGCCGTTTTCTTGTGTAGCTGATATTGTGGAAGAATACCTTCGGATTGGTGAAAGTACTATGAAGTTGTGATTTAAATTTTTTGTATATGTAGTTATATATTTGTTTGAAGTATCTAAGGAGGTTGACATTGGAGGATCTCCAACGATTAGTCATCAGAGAGATGCATAGACTTTTGGGCATGATAAGAAGTATTGATTGTATACATTAGGAGTGTAAGAAATGTCTCACAACATGGAAACAACATTTGTGTTGAAGTAGAAAAACCAACAATCTTTTAGAAGTTGTTGATTCACATGATCTTTAAACTTAGCATTCATTTTTTGGACCTCTAGGTTCATGATATTAATTTTCTTAACTATTCACCTGTTTTTGTTGATATTTTACAAGATAAAGCTTCAAAAGTGAATTATTTTGTCAATGGACGTCAATATCATATGTGTTACTAATATATGTGAATATTAGCATAGTTTGTATTGATATTTTCCATCATTCTCATTCATATATGATGCATTTGATCTCATTTTAGATAGCATTATGCATATTTCATGCATTAGAGTCTTAGGATCATACATTTGCATTTTTTGGGGTCTTTTTAGGTGAATTGGAGCTTATTCTTGGAGGTGTGTAAGCTAAGTAATAAATTCTAGAAACAATGGAAGCATCAAAGAGAGGAGAAGATATCGCAAGGAGAATTCTCGACCTCATGGTCTTGATTTTGGGTCGAGAAATGGACCAGATAATTTCAACATGAATTCTTGAGCAGATGGTCGTGACAATAGGTCGAGAAAATGGACCAGAAAATTTTCAGCATGAATTCTTGGGTAGGTGGTCGTGAAAACTGGTCGAGTATTTTGGCTAGAGGAAATTCTTGGGCAGTTGGTTGTGAAATAAGGTCGAGAATCCTGACACACACCTTGTTTTAATTTGGTCCGACCCGATTTGTCTCGAGTCGACCCAAATCCGTTTTAAAACATTAAAACCCAAATGTTTAGGGTTTTTAGAAGACATCTTTTACATCTTACAATCCCTCTTCTAGTTTTTGAGTTGCCTTTTGAGAGATAGAGAGATAGAGAGGGTGAATAGTTGGAAACCTTTTTGGGGATGATGATCGTTGGATCATCATCTCCCATATATTGAGATTTCTTCATCCTTTCTTTTATCTTCCTTTCACTATGTTACTGCTTTTGTTCATGGTTATTTTCGTGTTTTGCTTCATATCTTTGGTGTTTGAGTAGTGAAGTGTAAGGTTGAAGGTTGGGTAGATCTTAGAATTTGATAGTCAAATCTTGTGTTTAAATTGATAGATCTATAGTTTCATTCACCTATGGTTTTCTTAATGCTAGATTTAACTTGATTAGTTGAATCTAGTAGCTAGGAAGTTTATCGCCCAAGATGTATTCGATAAAATTCTCGAATGACTTTGTTTGTGAGCTATACTAGCCTAGCACAGTGCCAGTCTGCAACAATTTGATGTCTACAGAAATTTAAAAATGAAAGCCCTAATTTATTTTCCTAAATCAAAAATGATTTTTAAATTCTTCCATCACGTATATAAGAGTTTGTAACATAAAGATTACTAAGATATTTAAAGAAAAAAAATTTAAGTATTAGATAGTTGTAGTAACCAACAAACTTTCTAATAAATTTGACAATACAAAATGTATAGAGTAGCTCTATGTACCTCAATAAATGTTTTTGTTGATGTATGATTTTATAACATATCATATCTATATATATGTAACTGATTAAAAAGTATTGCATAAATAAATAAAAGGTCTTGCAACTCATTTAGTTAAGTAATGAAATAACTAGATATAGAAGTGATTGTGGATATTAGTTCTTATTAAAAAATGCTGAGTAATTTGGTGTAGAATAATAATATAAATTACGTTTAACTATGGAGAAATTTGGGTAGATGAGTACAAGTTTTCACCAAATTAGTTTTGCCACATCTTTCTCTTTCATTGGGAACTATTGATAATTTTAACCCATTTTAGCCCTATACTCTATAAGTAGAATTATCACTTATTCTCACGTCTTCCCTCTTTCTCTCTCCAGCTGTTCTCTCCCAAATTTTTTTTATCTTCACATATACTGAAAGTGTCTCACCTTTTTCTAAATCATAGTGTGTGGTGAATGGCGAAGTTTATAGAATGCTTAAACCTTGAAAATCCCGCTCTGTTTTTGTAACTCTTCCTTTTTTACTTATGTGGGGGTGTAGCCATTTTGATTTTGAATGTCGATTATCTATTCTCCCACATCTTTTGTCATCTAACTGAAGAGTTAAGGTTCAACTCGCATTCACCAAAGTATATTGTGTTACTGTGTTGATTTTATACTTGTTTGGTAATTATCTATTCCAAAATACATTTAGGTATGTTGTTCTTCGAACTTATTTATTTAAGATGTTTTTTGGATTCTATCTCCAAAGATGTATTGCAAACCAAATTCGATTAGTTAGGGATTGAAGATTTTTTTGCACAGATTCTCATATTTGTTATACCCGAACAAAACTTTGAATTTTTGTATCACTTAGGCATTAAGTTTAATTTTTGGTTGTTTTGTTATATCCTAGTCCTCCAATTCCTTTTTATGTTGATTGAGTTTTTTCATATTATTGAATAATGGTACATGTGTTTGCTAGATTGTTTTACGTATACTTTTGTGATATCACTCTAACATTATTATTATGTTTGTTTATTCACATGTTTATAGTTAACTGAGCACGCACATGGGCATATGGAAGATTTAAATATATCAGAACGTCTTTTCGTCCAAGACCACGAGCCATTAACCGAGTGAACGAGTGTTTACTAGAAGCAGACTACAATTCACAACATCACCCTCAAAAATGAGCTTGAAGAGATTCAAAAATCTCCATTTGATATTTTGTTAGATATTCTTGTAAAACCTATACGGTGTATCATGTATGTGTATCTAAGTTATACGCATTCACAACTCGTAGTTCATAGTTATGTCTTGCACTAAACCTTTAATGTTTTGGGATTGCTTATATGGTTACCTCTTTTGTTACATATGTAAGCTATTCTTTACCACATTATATTTGTTGAAATTTTTTTGTACTTATTTACTTATCTAATTCTTTTATATGCTACATATGTAAGTCATCCTTAATGGTGTACCTATTTTGGTACATGCGTATAAATTTTAATAATATTTATATTGCTTAAGTATATCTTTCTCCAATTTGCTATAATATTTTTGGTATGATAATATTATTAAATGCTGATGTCTCTTTATCTCATCATATATTACATTTTTTTATTTATTAGTTTAAGTTAAATGTGTGTAAGGGTCAGTAAACAGTTTCCATCTTCACCAATGAAAGATAACTTATTTCTAAAAAACTTGTGTTGAAAACCTAATATTTCAAAATCTTCTGTGTTTATAGCTAAATCACCCTTAACTATGCCTCGTTTAATACTTGCAAATTTATAGAATTGCAAAAATTTAATACTTCTAAAGTTACATATTTATAAGGATTTAAAGATTTTATGGCTTAATTAGATGAAAAAATAAAGAAACATAAACTAAAATATAAAGTAAACTATAGTTATGTTATTATTAGTTAGGTTGGTTAACAAATAATTAGTATAATTAATGAAAGAAATTAGATTGGTTAAAAGAAATAAACAAACAATTTTTTTTGTTTTGGTCGGAAAGACTAATTTGTTTTCAAAACATTAATTTTGAAAAAAAGAAATAAATTATTTTAAATTATAACGACAATGTTAGAAAATAAAAAAAAAACCAACATTAAATGGCGACATGACGATTGAGGAGATTATGGTTTCTGAGGAAGGGGGGTCTGATAAAAGTATGGTTAATGCCGGCAGGGGTGGTCCTCCCTCGGGGATACCCTACGAATAGTGTATGCGCTTGGGTGGACAAAGTTAAAGGGTGGCATGTTGTTGTAGGAAGATTTGATCCTCGTACTTAGCTGCATTTAGTTTTGTGGAGGAGAGAATCATGTTTGAATTTCCGAAGGGAAAGTTGGGAGAGCCAGTGTTTACACTAGGAACAGAGTTTCTGGATGCAATGAACGAGATATAGAAGATGCTTTGGGTCGTAATTTTTTTATTAAAACGACGACTGAGCGACTGTAAGATATTTGGAGACCCTCATGTGTTATGTATGGGATGGGTATGCCTAGACAATTCTTCATGGTTCGTTTTGAGTTGAAAGATGAATATTTGGAGGCCTTCAGGTGCTATTTATGTGATGGGTATACCTAAACAGGTCTTCATGATTTGTTTTCAGTTACTACTCTCGTATGGTTTAGGTTGATGAATCTTCCACTGAATTTGTAACATAAAGCTGCTCTTCTCTACTTTGCTCGTGGTTTGGGAAAACATATTAAGATGGACTTGAACACGATCAATTTTTAGAGAGTTAGGTTTGCGAAGGTTTATGTCGCAGTGAATCTTTCTGAACCTTTGAAAGGTTCCTAAGTTACCAGTGATGAGCGGTTCTATGTGGAATTTGAAGGCATGACCAACATATGTTCCTTATGTGGCTTGTATGGCCATTTAGTTAATTCGTGTCCATAAAAATCGAAAGAGACTGAGCCAGCCTAAGGAAGTCTCACGAGACATTAATTACTCATTGGTGAAGAGAGGATAATTGAATAAGCCAAGAAAAACTTAGAGCTTGGCGATACAGTCAACAACACCGACGGAGAAGTCGGTGTTTACGACTGTTAGGGCAAGTACCAATCAGAGACGTGTGTTGCAGGAAGTCCCTAAAATTTTGAAACAAGAGAATATTGTTGTATCAAACATATATGGTAGTTTGTCAGAAGATTTGATATTCGAGGATCTTTAGAGAATTGCAATTCTAATACAGGCGGTAAAGAGAACTTGAATATACCAAAACTTAATCATAAAAGGAAAAAGTTTCCAAATAGAAAATTGGGCCAAGTGTGGGCCTCTTTAATTCAGTTTTAATTGGGCCGGCAAAAGGTGTCAAAGAGAAACAAGTAAAAGCTCCTAAAGTTTTTGTGAGTAGACATAAGTCCATGCCCATGAAGCTAAACAGACCAACTAAAGGCTTGGTATTCAGAGCATATGGTAAGGCTAGAATTGGATTTGGAGAAGTAAAGAAAAATGTTACATGCCGAGAGCACTTCTCCAGATAGACCAGGTGGTGTTTTTGCGTATAATACAAGTAATGAAGTGGTATATACTAGTACAAGAAGTTCTCCTCAGGTCCAAGATGAGTTCGCGCATTTACCTCTAATTGTGATAGACCTTTCCCCTAGGAGTATTCCAAATAAGGATCAGAGTGAGCCGATTATTGGCTAAGAAGAAGCTTAACAGCTTATCCTGATAATTCTTGTGCTTCATAACATTTTGATAATTATGAATTGTCTTTTTTTGGAATTGATGGGGGCAAATAAATCAAATTTCATACGGTATATTTTGAAAAATATATTGTGGATATTTGGGAGGTAATAGCACACACGCTATTTGTTAGAGCGAGAGTTTATGGCTTCTTTTGAAATCGTGTATTGGTTCTATAACGATTATTGAAGTCGATAATCAATTTATTCATAATGTAGTTAGAACGAGCTAACAAACTATCCATGTTATTTTGCTTTATGTAGGTCCCTCAGTTATTAGACGGAGTGGTCTATGGCAAAAACTGAGTACAATTATCTCTCTGATTTTGGATCCCTTATTGATAGGTGGGGATTTTAATTTTATTGTTCGTTTTGACGAACGTAGTGGTGGTAGTGGTAGTTTATCTCCATTTTTTGTCTTTGGAGATTGGATTAACTCAATGTCTCTAATTGATATGGGTTTTTGTGGTTAGCCTTTTACTTGGAAATAAGGTCGTATATTGCAAATTATGTTGCAAAATGCTTTGATTGAGTACTTCTGATGTGCTTAAGCGCCTTCAGTTATTGTTGAAAAGGTGGTCTTTGACATTATTCATATCTATATGTCTCAATTACTAAACTTGATTTCGATTCTACAATCGCGATGAGAAGAAACACGATTGAGATGTTAAAGGATATAGATGGTGTGTGGTGTTCTGATCATGTAAAACTCGAAGAATTAGCATTTGATAGCTACAAGAAAAGGTACTATATGGACGACATGGATCTGATAGTGCCTAATTTAAATCAAGCAAAAATCGCGTGTAAATCTATGCATCTGATCATGCCAATATGTTCGTGATATAGGTAAATTCAAGGCACCATGGCCTGACAGTTTCCAACTAGTGTTTTACCAGGAATGTTGAGATATTGTTGGTGCCTTCAATTATGAAAATTTTCATGGATTTTTTCAACACAAGGATTTTACCGCATGATGTTGATAATGTGTTGTTGTTTCTTCTTGCGAAGATGCAGAAGAAACATATTCTTTTATAGTGCCTTAATGCTGTTATTTTGGAATGGGGAGAAAAATGATTTTTTCTTCCGCATCAGTATTTATGACAAAGAGATCCCCTCTCCCCATATTTATTTGTGTTGTGCATGGAACGTCTTTGTCATCTTGTGGACCAATCAGTTGTTGTGAAGAGATGGAAACCTACTCACCTTTCTCAGGGTGGCCCGTTTGGAGAGTAGCAATAAGACTGTTAGGATTAGAAAAAAGTCTCGAAGCCTGTTTTGCGCAAAGGCTTTGGTTAAAACAGGGCAAATCCTTGAAACCAAGGACTCCTAAGTCTTTTGGCATACACATTTTGATCAATTTTCCAGTGAATTTTCCTATTGTTTTCCTTACAATCCCACAAGAAGCTAGACATTGCTGCAATGAGCTTGTTAATCGAGAATTTGGGTAGTCTAAAGCACGACATAGCATGAATTGTCATAGCGAGAGCCACCGCTTTAAGGAGGATTTCTTTACCCCCTTGGGAGAGAATTCTTGCGAACCATCCAGACCATCTTGTCTGTAATTTGTCATGGATGAAAGCCATCATTTTAGACTTTGAACCTATGAAACACTCTGGAAGTCCAAGGTATGTGCATGTACCATCAATGGTCTCAATCCACAGGCAATTTCGGATGCTAGTCTATGTTTCCAATTCAACCTTTGAGCCAAAGGTAATTGCTGATTTGTCAAAATTTATTCTCTAGCCAAATGCCATGCTGTAAGTATTTAAAATCTGCTGGAAATTTTAAGCTTGTTCGATTGTAGCCTTGAACAAGAACAAAGAGTTATCAACAAAAAATAAATGATGAAAATAAGGTCCCATTGCACCAAACCAGATTTTAAATTTGTGTTGGAGCATGAGTTAATTTGTTATTATATTTTATTTTTAATTAAAAATATAAAATAATTTTTAAAATACGAATATAAACTATTAGAAAACATAACATTTATAAAAATATTCTAGTAATACAAAATTATCAAATGACCCGTAATTATCAAATGGTTAAAATATTTTTTGTGAAGTATAGCATGTTCCAAATTTCATGGATTTTTATAAAAAAAATTTATTAATTGAATTAACTAATTTCAAAAGTCATTATATTAAAAAAGTTGTTGGATATTCATTTGATAATTAGGTAATAATATGTGTTGAATATTCTGCTATTAATGAAGTTTTAATTTTTGTTCTTCTGTCATTAAAATTAGAATTAAAATTCTAATGACATTTTTATGTAAAAATTTTAAATTTTATGGTTAAAATTTAAAAATGCATTCCTTAATCATAGTATAGATTCAAAATTTTGAATATTAAAATTATCGAATTATGTATATACAGTAAAACTTCATCAAATTAATAATGTCGGATTTTTGAAAAATTATTAATTTAGAGAAATATTAATTTATAGTATTTTATCTTTAAAATGATAAATTAATACCAAATTCATATTCATCATTGAAGGTTATAAATTTATAATTTTGGAACTACAAATTTTAATAGTTTAAAAATAATTTTTTTGACTATAGATTACCAATATTATATATATATATATATATATAAATATTATTAATAGTCTCAACTTTCTTAGATCAACAATCTATAATACTATTACAGCAAAAATAATACATATTAAAAAAATTAGAAACTTAAAAATATTTTGGTTATTTCTTATGACATATGATATTTAATATAAATTTAGATCAAATTTTGGTTAATCGACATACCTATTTCAAAATAATAATAATTATTTTATTTATTTATTTAATTTGATTAAATTCTAAATTAGCTCAACTTAAACCAAAAAAATATTATTAATTAACAGAAATTATTAATTTTTGGAAATTCTAAGAAACATATTATTAAAATTTTGTTTGTTATATGATAATTTGTAGTAGTGGATCGATATACTTTCACACCCAACAAATTATTGTTATAAAACATTTTTGTTGTTTTATTATCTTTGATGTAAAATTTGTGCTAGTAGATATATCTTAGAGCATGTCCAATGATTAGAAAAGTAGAGTCTTTTAGAATTTAAAAAAAAAAAAAATAGAAGAGTAGGAGAGAGAGGGTGATAAATTTCTACATGAAGAGACTGAGTTTCTTATTTTCCTCAAATAAGAACATGTATTTATACAAGTGTTCTTTTCTAATTGAACTATTCTGAAAAAGAAAAAAATAAAATAAATGCTTTCATAAATAGTAATATTTTACTAATTAAGAGACTCAAAATAAGCCACTCACGATGGAGATGGTCTTAAATACTTGATA
>JAKUCM010005961.1:0-20121 GCA_023374145.1 Lepidium sativum
TGGGACGCAGATCAGACATGTGAGTTCTTCTATTCATCCTTTTGGTTCCACTTATAGAAGTAGATGAGTGTGAAAGACTGAAAGGAGTTGAAACTTTTGGTTCGCATATATTTATTCTCTGTGGTAGCTAAGCTTCCTTGCTCCATAGTTGAAGCTGTAGAAAATCTTATGGATCTCTCTTTATACTAATGTTGGCAAGACATTCTCAATAGTATTAATTACTTTTATTACAGCTCGCACACACACTATAAAATCTAGCCATGTGTAAGTATTGAGTCAATTGATATGCTTAATACTTGGCTCATGATTAGATCTTGATTGTAACTGGCAGGTACGTCTTCTGCTGTTCGTATTCACACAATGTTGCTCCAAAGGGAAAATTCATAGCATTTGTGTCAACAGACGCTGAAACTGACAACCCTCAAACCGAGCTCAAGCCTGGAGTCGACCTTCTGGGTCCTGTTGATGAGCTGTTCTTCGATATCTATGATAGATACGAGCCTGTGAACGAACCCACTTTGGACAACTGCTTCATTTCAATGGTAAGTATAGTAACATAGCTTTCTGTGTTTATCTTCTTAAAGCTTACTGGTTTCTTAATAACTTCTTGTTCCTGTCCAAAACAGAGTTATGATGCTACAACTCACTTTGATACAACTGTTGTTGATGTGTTGAACATGTATAAATTGATCACCGGAAAGGTAATGTTTCAGATTCTCAAAGATATCGGTTTTATGAACCCCAACTACATCCTTGTGATTGGGAAGTGATCAATCTTTTTCTTATTGCAGGAATTGGATCTAAGTGTAGATCTTAACGCAGCTTCTGCTGCAGAGGAGTGATGGCAAATATTGCAAGCTCTATCTCTCTGTTAGTCACCAAATGATGTAATCTGTTCTCATTCTCCTTTCTTGAAAGGTCTCTTACTAAATGTTGTGTCTGTTAGAATACAGAATTAGACGAAACTCACCATGCGTACCTTTTCCTGGGTATCAGTTTGTTTTTTTCATCTGTCTTCAAACCAAAATGGTGCATCTCGTATTTTCTGTTTGGACTGGCTCATATATGCGAATTCTTTTCTTCTGCATTTGAACATTTCTCGTCTCAATCGTTCTTTTTTTTTTTTTTTTTTGTCAACGGCAAATTATATTGAGTCACAACTGGCCGGCCCAATAGCCAAAATTCCTACATAATGTAGACATGGGGACTCGATCCCGGGTTATGCAAATGCGCTGCTTTAAGTGGACTTACCGCCTGCCACTAGGCTAAATGCCATTAAGTCAGTTTTATATACCAAACAACTGAAACAAGTTTTATGTATGATGGAAAATTTTGCTAATCTTGCTGAACAATCTCTGATTGTTCCCCATGGTGCTGATTTTGTTGAGAAGAACCTTTTCCTAGCAATGAGTGCAACTGAACAGACCGCGGTGAAGGAGTGGCTGCTAGAGTGCTTAGAGTGCCACCATGACTGGTTCCTGCATGAATTGAACTTTTCTTCACTCCCTTTTTAGCATTCTTTGCCCATCCAACAAGTTGATGCTGTGTCTGGTCGTTGAATATTGCACCTTTGTATGAACTTCCCATCTTTTCATCAAAAGAAAGTGTGGTTTTTAAGTTTGTGTCTTGGTCTAGTTTGATATCGGAACACGAGAATTTACAAAGAGATGCAAAATCTGTACCTGAGTAACGAGTGCATAGAGAGGCAAGGTACTGTAACTGCAGAGAAGCTGAACAATTATCCTGCAAAAAACAGACTCAAAGAACTTTACACTTCAAAATCATGAAACTTTTGAGATGATAGATATAAGAATCTTTGGGTATTATATCTACCCGATGACGAGTCTTGGAACTATGAACATGACCTGTCCCATGATACAAGACTCCCAACCATATTGAACCTGCAAAATTGCAGGAGTTTTCTATATATATTGATATCATCTAGAATGGTTTAGATCGATCTATGGTACGAGTATACTTACGAGGACAAAGAAGAAGAAGGCCAATTCAAAGGAGTTTTGGAAAAGAATGAAATGGATCAAGAAGAGAACAAGCCGAGGACTACGAAACCAGAACAAATCATCTGATGGTCGGACTACTAAATCTCCTTCCACAGCAATGTGTTTCTCTGCAACTTCATGAGCTAAATCTGTGATGATATGCTCCAACTTCGTCCCCACGGCAAGCAAAAGCTGAGGAGAAAGTTGCATAAAAAGGCTTGATCTAAGTTGGTGGAAGCATAGACATGAAGGACAGGTTTAGGGACTTACGATCAAAGGAATAAAAGCTAGCCAGAAGTATATATGCCATGCTGCAAAGAAAGATGGACTCGATTATCATTAAACCTTAAAAACAAAAATCTTGTTTGCATTGAAAAGTTGAAGAATTTCATCTCACCAGCAATGTTTAGAAGCAGGAAGAGAACCACAAATACCCAAAGGTACCAACTGCAAGTTAATATATATACACAGAATCAAAAACAGTTTTTTATTAAGTATGGTTTTGTCTAGAAGACTGAAAAATTTGTACCTGATACCAACAACTTTCTTGAAATCAGAATTAAGCGCACGCATTAAATACTTATGGAAGTTGAATTTTGGGTTGCTCTTGCAATGAGTCTAGTAGAAAAATGTTTTTTTTTAGAGGTTGTAGTACAAAGAGACTCAATTCAAAAGATGAATCAAAATGTATATATACCGTGACAAAGCCTAGCCTCATAGTGATGTAATCTGATTCATTGACTGATGCAGTAAACTGTTTCAGAAACGATTGCTGCAATAGACAATAAGGTACACTCAAAAACTTGCATATACATACAAAACATGTCTTTAAGATAACATGTAAGAAAACAAAAATACTTACCATCCATCCTAAGCAAGCATCAGCTTTTCCAACCCCGAGAAATCGGGTCCTGATAAAATCGTGTTCCTGAACCGCTGTGAATTTCTTCTGGATCACTAAGTGTGTATAAGACGGGTTAATGTTAAACATGATTATGATCATCCAACAAAAATAGATTGTTAAGAGTCTTAACTTAAGACACTAAAACAACAGTTCAATCATACTTTGGTCTGCGTCGAAGTCCTTGTCTAAAACTTGATCCTCCCATTTTTTCCATTGCATTATCTATGCCATAACATTTGAATTGTCTGGTTTTAGAGTCTAGATTTAGATTTTTCTTATGTAAGGGATCTCATATAGCTATTAAAGATAATATAAAAAAGTGTTGTTGAAATTAAGAAAATACCTTCATGGTACCAAAAAGAATGGTCAAGAGGCAGAAAATAATGTGGGCAACTGCTAATACAAAAATGAATATATGAAGCTCGTGCAGAGCTGATAGAGACATCAATGGTACTTTTCCCTGAATTTTACAAAAAAAAGAAGAATCAAACAACATAAATTGTAAGAATGTCATTAATATTCTGTATCAGAAATTGAGATAATTGTAATTTACTAATTGTCAATTTGTTTTGACTTGAAAACTCATAATTTATCCTCGTATCAGAGCTCAATATTAGATTCAACAAGACATGTGTCTGTTATGGTATTTCAAAATGATAAGTTTGAAACGATTATTAACAATATCTCTAGGATATGTTAGAATGTGGTTTATATCCTAAATCGGTTGCGATCATTCTAAAAACCCATAATTTATCATAAATCAATTCTATGCACGTCTTCATCATAAATCAATTCTATAATAAAATACTGATAACAACGTGCAAGACAAAAAGAAAAACAAATATTGAGTTAGATTTGACTCCAAAATATAATAATCTGAAGAGGTAAGAACAATACCTTTTGGGAGCAGTAGTCACCGGCGGCTGAATCTCCGGCTAGGAGATGACGGCCGGTGAAGCTAAACTGGAAATGAGAAGAGTCTTTAAGGGACTTATCTTCATCCTTTGGTTTCTTACAAGGTAGAAACTTCTCACTTAACTCCTTTGATATACAAATCTTTCCAATTTGAGATTGACCAACTGATAGTAGCAACGATATGAATCCTACTAGCATGAGTTCTGTATTACAGTTTTTAAGAATCTTATTAGTACAAATGATATATATTCACATGAATCTTTTGTCATTATCAGAAACCTTTATCAGAAACATGAAATCACCTTCTTTGATCTTCTGCAATGCCCCGAAAAGCTGTTTCTGATCGTTCTTCTGAAAATGCTGTATTCCACAAGTATAGATACATTGTCATTATACAACAAGAAAATGAAAAACTAACAAAACTTTAAACCACCCGACTGAAAAAAACTCGGAAATCTGAAATATCAATATATATACGCCTTTATATATATGTATATATCACCTTTCCGGCACGATGGATGAGACGTTCGACGGCAAAAGAAATGGAGACAATGATAGAGCAGACAAGAGCCACAACCCAAGTTGGTGTATACTCTAATGTTGTTCCTCCTCCAGCCATTTTTTGCTCTGGTGATTAAACTTAATTGTCTTTATCCATTGTTTGATTCATTTATAGGCTATTGATGAGTAAATTAGCTACGTTGACCAAAGTTTTTTTCGATATATTTATGTCTTATTCGATTTTGAAACGAACCATTTTATTCTTTAGATCATGTCTTTATATATAAATAAATAGTTCACATTTTCTAGGTTATATTCAGTTTCATTTCTATATGATAAAGTGTAGTAACCATTCGTACTCATTAGATACAATGTATTAAATTGTATATGAGGTGTCAAGTATGTGTATGTCCAGTATGTTTGAAAATTTCTAAGTAATTATATAGATATAGGACACAAATATTTCATGAATACAATATGATAAACACTAATTTTGCAGACCCACCAAGAGTTATTTGATGGATGTCTAAACATATTTTTCTCGTCTCTGTTTAGTTTTCTCTTTTTTCTTACAAAAAGGATAATGTATTGGCTTGATATGTAATCATATGCTAATTCGATTTATCAAATATCATATTTGATCAAACATACTATTAAACCGAGTGATAACTAGATTGAACCGGTGAGTTGATGACAACGACATTTGGATAAACTCACACGACCGATTGAACCAGAACGATTTTTAAGAACAAATTGCTGAGCATAACAGTGTGAAAACTCCAAAATTGGCAAACAAAATGAATAACTTAAAGCCTATCTCTCATAAAGATCATAAGTCTCTGATCACTGGATAAAACGAAAACAAAAAGCTTAGATCTTAGATCCCAAAATCTATGATATGGGCAAAGATAAAGTAGGAAGCTTTAATCAGTTCATTCTCCTGATAAGCTCATTGATGAAGTTCTCTCTGTTTCCAGCATCACCACCTTCGACGTAGTGGTTTCTCTTCTTCTTAAGGCCACCGAGTGGTGCCTTCAATTGGAATGGCCAAAGGAAGTTGTTGGCTTCCTTGAAGTGAGGTCCAACAGTCATGATCTCATGGATCAGATCCTCCACACAGATGATTTCATGCTTTCCTAGACCTTGATCCACAATCGAGTTATCAGTAAGCGCAATCCTCTGGTGGTTAAGCTTTCCATATCCTCTTTTGTAGATCAGTTCCCTAACACTCTTCAAGTTTGGGTATCTGCACCAGACAAAGATACCACGAGGTTAGAGCATATTCGTGTGGATAACAGCAGAATGTGAGATAGAGAAACACGGAGGATAGGTACCCGTAAGTGACGTAAGGCTCAACACGGCGAAGCATGTTAACTGTTGCCTTGTTCACCTTAAGGAACACACCATTGAAGATCTATAGATATGCACAAGTTACGCTAGTTAACCATATGACATATAAAACTCTAGATAATCATATTACCTATTCAGCTAAAATAAGCAAATGGAAGACAACAAACAGCGAGACCCACCTGTCTCAAACGCAAAAGTTGGAGAATTTTCTTGGTTTTTGGGTCAATAGCATTGATACTGCAAATGGACAAACACAGCCATGTAAAGACACTACAGAAACCGTTTAGGAGGAGAGGACTAAACTAACACGCACATAATAAACACATACCCACGGATACGAATGATAAAGAGCAATTTGGCCTCAGGGTCAACATAGAACCCTCCTTTCAGCTTAGCCTCCCGCTTCAAACGGATCAACTCATTATCCTAAACAAGTCAAAAGAAGTACATATCAATACAACAATGATTAAAAGTCATCTTAGATAGATAGCAAAGCCGAAAGAAGTTTATTTCTTTTACCTTCTCTGCGTATTCTTTTGCATACTGCTCAGCTCTCTTGAAGATAAGCTTACGGGTCTCAACACTCTTCTTCTTAGAAGCTTCAGCTTCCTGTTTCTTTGCCAATGCCCATTCCTCTTGTCTCTTGTTCTTTTTAAGCACAGACTCTGGAACAACAACCTTGGACTCGGCCATTTCTCCTGAATTCAAACAAATCAAAAATTAAATACACGAATCAACATAATAAATGAAGAAAAGACACACTTTGAGTGATACAAGGATCAGTGAGGGGAATTGAACAGCTTTTTACCAACAGAGACGCAAGGCAAGATAATCTATGCAAATATTATAACTTACAACAAAATGAAAAGGGATATATTGAAAGAGACGATCGTAAAACTCAATGCAATGAATCTAAAGCCACGTTAGATTTTCACCACAATCAAAGTAGAATCCCAACAATACAACGGGAAAATTGGGTTCATAGATCTATATGAGATGGTTACAAACATAAGAACAAACACATTTATAATGAATCAAAGAAAACTTACAATTAGAAATGAAACTATATAATGAAGATCAGAGAAAAGAAACTTACTTGAGAGGAAGAGGAAGTCTGAGAGAGAAAGAGATAGTGAGCGGCGCAGAAGGAGGAAAAAACAAACAAGTAGAAAATGGGTTTAGGGTTTAATTCGTAACCCTAATTTGTTTTTTGTTTTTTTTGCAGTTAATTTAAACGGGCCTCGCTTATAAGGCCCATTTGTCTCACTTCACATGGGCCTTAAATTAAACTGGCTTGAGTCATTTAGCTATAGCTTTGACTTTAGTTTCTTTTCACAACAAAAATCGCCAAATCGTTTTTGTATCCAAGAAACAAACCAATTAAAAGATTACGGTCCAAATAGTAAGAGCAGAATTCAGTTGAATTAGAATTTGGTTGAATTTCTTTTTAATTTATGTATGAAATCCAGTTAAATTAGTTAAAATTAAATAATAACAAAAATAATTAAATTTAATAATTATTTTAATAACCGTTAGATCAATAAAACCTAATTTATAATCAATTTTCTTAAACTTTTATATCTCAAACAATATTATATAGAGTAAATGTAACTGTTTAGAACAAAATGGAAAATAATAAAATTTAACATATTTAGTAACAGAAAATATCATATTGTGTCTCACAAAATAATTGACTTTTTAATAATTTTTTATAAAATATTAACTAAATATTCTAAAAAAACCACTTAAAATTTAAAAAATTGTAAATATTCTAAAAAACTACTTAATAATTAAAAAAATAAAACATATTTCATAAAAAAATAAATCATCAAAATTTGGTTTGGACAATTTGGATACATGTTCGAATTTAAGTCGGGGACTTTTAAAATTTTAGATTTTTGGTTTCACTAATTTAAAATTCATACAAATAATTTTATTTTTTGGACTGTATTTGGTTCATGTATAAATTGGATTTGGGACTCAATATCCAAATAAAATTAAGATTTTTGTATCTAAAATATCAAATTCGAATCTAGATCAAATCAATAAGTAAATGTATATCTTAAATATCACAAATACAATTATATATATATATTGCTATTTATATTTGGAATTATTTTAAAATGTTAATTGTATATTTTATTGAATTAATTTATTAAAAGTTGGTACAAGTAAAAATGGTTAGTAGATTAGAAAAAAGTAAAATAAAAGGAAAGAAAACAAGAAAAAAATGACTCAAGATTCCTCAACAAATTAGTTAATACTAACTTGTAACATCAAAAAGAAAGGTTAACGAATACAAAAATTCCTCTCATTCCACCGTTACAATTACTACCTGTATAAATATCTTACAAATTAGTATAACTAGGAGATTGACCGTGCAAAACCCGGTTTTTTGGTTTAGAGACATTTATGTATAGTTTATTTGTTGGGTAACTTGTCAAATTTTGTGATTTATGTTGTATTTCTGGAATGAAAGATATGTGAATCAGAAAGGGATAATTTCATTATTATTTGAAATGGTAAAATTAAAGATATGTTGCTCTACATGTTGAACAATTTTTATTTGCGTTAAGCTAACTTATTATGCAATCATGGTGGTAGATGTGGTTGCAGGTTAGATTATTAATGGCATCTCGTCATTTGAATGTTTGAAGGCAAATAGTGAAATTTTTCAGTAATGAGTTATAGTTATGAAGCAGACTTCAATCATGACTCTGGTCTGGTTTTATTTATTATTTAAAGATCAAAAGTACATGTGTGAAATTATTTGAAGATCATACTTATAATATTATCTGAAGAACAATTTAAGAATATATCTTTTATGAAGTAGTATTTATTTATAAAATTATGTCATTGAAATATCCAAATTGCATAAGATGTTATTCTTTTCGAATAATTAGATCGATAAGATACAATAACCTCAAATCCTTTTATAGTTTGTCCAAATTAAGAGAAAGGGAACAAATTCTAGATATCAGAATTATTAGTTGGATTAACTAAACAGAAAAATGACATGTATATAAGATATTCAACCGAACTATTTTAGATAGTATAAAAAATAAAAATAAAAAGTAATTATGGACATTAAAAAGTGGTGAATATGTATAGTTTCAATAGAAGATTAAACAACTTCATCACTGTAAATCAACCGACGTGTAATATGGACATTCAAAGGTCTTTCAAATTCGAATAACGAAGATTAAGTTACATATTATATAGTTTTTGGTCCATAAATATATTTAAAATGTAAAACAAAACCTTTATTTTCAAAGATTTGTTTTTAAAAAATCGAAATGAATTTAGTTAACAAAAAGAGATGAAGAATTGGACGAAGAAGAATGATCAGTTTCAGGTAATTAGAGGGTTTTGATTTATAATGACAAAATCTAGATATATAATAAACGGTTTAATATTAGTATTTTCAAAATATATAATAACTAAATTATGCTATATAAGCTAATTAATTATATAATATATTATGAAATTTTTTATTCTAAAGAAATTTTATTTTAAAGAAACCTATTTAAGTTTTTTCTTTGATTCGGCTCATATTCAATTTAGGTTTTTCAAATATGTAAAAAGAAAGATAAATATAGTTAATCTTACCTTACAATAAATTCTTTTGTTTCATGCAATCTCTTTATCAACACATTATCTACACCTTTGATTAATGAAGCCATTTGAAGGTTTGTGTCATGATAGATCCAATAAACTTTGGATGACTTTATTAATGTACTGCTTATTCAACAAAACACAATATTTGGATAGTGATGAATATTGAGTGGAAGTAATTTTATAAAAAGGTGATCTCGTATTAGTGCAACGTTAAACCAAAAAAGAGGAAATAAGATGGAACTTATGAATAATATGGAGGGACAGGAAATTGACAAAACTTGTAACATTGAGAATGATTTTAAATTAAATCAAAGAAACAACTTGTAATGTGAGGTGAATAAGCTGGTTTAGTTGTCTAGACGAGGGCGCTTCTTGTTCTTCACATCTTCATCGGATATTTTGTTTGGATGTGTGTTCTCAGCCTTGGAAAGAATTGCACAGTCATCAGATATGGGGTTATTCTAGATGCCTCGTCATTCAAGCCAACGTCATTCGGAATAATACGGGAGACAGTGAAAGTTTGACTTGAAGCTTGGAAGTTGTACATTGACACTTTGATCTGGAATTTGCAAGTTTGGCCAATAATGTGTTTTAAACTTTCAGGAGTTTTAGTTTTTAGTGCTTCATTGTTATCATCTCCCTGGGTAAAAAGGTAACAAATTTTGGTTATCACTTGTATGGAAGGTGTAGGTGTGTTTTTGAGGTGCAAGGGCATTGAATATACCTCAATGAATGCGTTTATAATTTCAGAAGGTTTCCGTCCTGCAAAGTTTGTTCCTTCATGATCAAAAATCACAAATGTTGTTGTGTCTTTGTTGTGGTCATGGACCCTTACTTCAAAGTGGTACCTACACATCCATTTGGATACAATTATTTGTTTTTTAGTTTGTGTTTGTGTTAGACATGTCCTTTTCAAATGAAAGCATAGTGTGCAAACCTGAGAAGGCCGACATTGTTGTATTTTAGACACGTGTTGCAGTAGAATGAGGAGCCGGATTTTCCCAATTTTGTGTTACATTTACTGCACAAGATGTAGTACCAACCATATTGTTCGTCGATGACATCTATTATAGCGAGACACATAAAGCTTGCCGCCTTGTTTGTTTGTCATTGGAAAGTAATTAATAATCTCGACGACTGTGTTACAGAGTTTAGAACTTGTAGGGTTATCAGTTTTGAAAAGGACTTACCTATGAAGTTTCACTTTGCAGATACTGTTGTAATTCTTTGATAGTCAAAGTTTCTAGTTTTGTGATGGAGGATGATGCGCTTGAAACAGTCGGAGGTTTTTTGTCACTTTGAGATAAGTTGAAATGTGTTTTTGTTGTTATGTTAGTGTCGATTTGGCTATCATTGGGATATGATGGTAATCATGCAATAACATCAGAGAATATACCTTTTGAAAAAACATTTGGTGTCATCAACGTCATTGCCAAAAAAGAGGAGGGTAGCTGATGTCGAGTTTAGGGTTACAGTACCTGTAGGAAAATTAGATGTGTAGTGGGATCGAATACATGTTGTAGTTGTATTTGGGATTAGTGAACAGGGAATTGAATATACCTCCTATAGGTTTTGGGATCACAATAGTGATGAGAATCACTTTTGGCTTGATGTGTGCGTTATTCCATCGGGTCCTAAAATTTTTGGCAATGTTTTCCCATAAGCTAACACGGATTGTGTCACCACTGGATATTAAATGTTAGGTCGTTATCTTGAGAGAGAGACGTATTAAGTGTAAAGCTTGCGATGGCTTACTTTTGATGTTGGAGGTGTGGAAACACTCTATCACTTGATCTTGTGTCATGTACTTGAGGTGTCATTTCTTTAGTGGATGTCAAGTGGAGGTTGTCACCTGAAATTACGCGGAGCTCACCTATGACATCTAAAATACATAAAACTAAGTTCGTGTGGCGTGATATTTATGTGCTAAGTATTGTAAATGGGTAAGTATTGGGTTACCAAAGAGGTCAATGTTGGTTTGAGCAATTCCGCAAAGCTCTTGGAAATTCTTTAGCCTAAATTTGTCTTCTTCAATTATGTGATCTCCGAGTGGTGTCGGGAGGAATGTTGTTTTGCAGAAAGCTCTTGGAAATTTTAGTATTTTTTCCAAATATATAATAACTAAATTATGCTATATAAGCTATATATAATATATTATGAAAATTGTTTATTCTAAAGAAATTTTATTTTAAAGAAACCTATTTAACTTTTTTCTTTGACTCGGTTCATATTCAATTTATGTTTTTCAAATATGTAAAAAAAAAGATAAATATAGTTCATCTTACCTTACAATAAATTCTTTTGTTTCATGCACTCTCTTTATCAACACATTATCTACACCTTGGATTAATGAAGCTATTTGCAGGTTTGTGTCATGATAGATTCAATAAACTTTGGATGACTTTATTAACGTATGTGTATTTAACAAAACAAAGCATTTTGATAGTAATGAACATTGAGTGGAAGTAATTTTATAGAAAGATGATCTCGTAGTAGTGCAATGTTAAACCAAAAAGGAGAAATAAGATGGAACTTATGAATAGTATGGAGGGACAGGAAATTGAAAAAATTTGTAACATTGAGAATGATTTTAAATTAAATCAAAGAAACAACTTGTAATGTGAGGTGAATAAGCTGGTCTAGTTGTCTAGACGGGGGCGCTTCTTGTTCTTCACGTCTTCATCGGATAAATTGTTTGGATATGTGTTCCGAGCCTTGAAAAGAATTGCATAGTCAGCAGATATGTGGTTGTTTATTCCGGACGCCTTGTCGTTCAAGCCAACATCGTTCGGAATAATACGAGAGACAGTGAAAGTTTCACGTGAAGCTAGGAAGTTGTACATTGACACTTTGATATGGAATTTGCAAGTTTGGCCAATAATGTGTTTTAAATTTTCAGGAGTTTTAGTTTTTAGTGCTTCATTGTTATTATCTATGTGGGTAAAAAGGTAACAAAGTTTGGTTATTATTTGTATGGAAGGTGTAGGTGTGTTTTTGAGGTGCAAGGGCATTGAATATACCTCAATTGAACTATTTCTTTCCTGACATGTAGATAGATGTCTACACTTATAAATTTTAATCGATGTAGAAAATATTGTATTTTTTCTATTTTATATTTTACATAGTTTATTTTTATTTTTTTCTAATTTATATTTTTAGTTGAAGTGACTGCTTTTTGTTAGTCATTAAACAGATGATTAATACCTAATTGGAAAAAAATAGCATTTGAAATTAGTAACTGCTACTACGTCTACCAATCCTTTAAAAAAATTTATTTTGCTAGAACATCAAACCTAAGTAGTATTATATATAAGTTGAGTCATTTATAATAAAATAGTTTTTTTTTCTTGACCACCAAATTGCAGTATTTTGATAAGTTAGTAAGTTTGATTATTCTTAAATAATATGTAAGTTTAGGTTTTACTACGTAAAATATTATTTATTAGTTTGGTCATTTTTAATTGGTATTAAGATTATGGATAGTTTATTAAGTAGAATTTTTTTTCTTCATATATTTAAAAAGAATCGTATTCTTTTTTGTTTGGTAGTTTAGATAACTCTTCTAATAATTTTGGCCATACGATACGATATATTATACTTCTAATCAATATATTGGTTTAGTATAGATTACAACATAATATAACTTAATTTGATGTGAGACCTTTGAATGTCTATATTATAGTAAGTAATGTGATGAAGTACTTATAATCAATATATTGGTTTAGTATAGATTACAACATAATATAACTTAATTTGATGTGAGACCTTTGAATGTCCATATTATAGTAACTAACGTGATTAAGTAAATAATAATTGTCTTTTGATTTTTTTATTAAAAAACAAAAAATTTCTAAAACAAAAGCTGATGTGGCAAGAAGATAGGAGTGATGTGGCAAGAAGATAGAAGTTTGAGAAAGATGAGTTGGATGGCTTAAGAGATCTCAAAACCTTGCTTTTATTAGTATAGATAGATATACAATCCACAAAAAAATAGGTAATGGTTTAGTAGAAGTTCTCTTTTCGGTTTAGTTATAGTAGTTTTTCTTTTGATAAATAGGTGGAAGTTCCGAACTTTTAACCAATAATAATTTTTATTATTTAGGATTAATTATTTGTAATATCACGTTTTAAAGCGTAAATCACATTTTTGACTCAAACTTTTTTTCGTTGGTTTTTCTATCCTGAACTTTGTAATTTTACTTTGGTTAATCAATCTTTCGAGATGACAAAAAAAAAGTATTTATTAGAAGAATACCGGTTTCGGTTTAGATTTCAAAATCAATTTTCTCAGTTATTTAGATTGGTTAAGTTCTTCTCTTGGTTATCTAATTCGGTTAAGTTCTTCTCCTTCATTTCTTCAAATGTATAAAACTCTCTTGTAATTACAGATTTTGTTAGTTAAGATCAATGAAATCAATCAACGAGATTCTTCTGAAATATTTTAGAAATTAGCAAAATATAAAACTCCACAAAAGAATTGGACCGTGATTTGTTACCTTTTTATTGCCACTAACAGAAAGAATATATGTGGTTAGGTCGTAAGACTATTTAAGAACATGAAAAACACGCACGACAATATATAAACTATGGTAGTTACGAACTTATGATATTAAAGATTATAGTGACTTACAAATAACTAAAATAAAAACAACAAAAAATAGTTATGGCCTTCTAGAAGAAAATGAAAGAGAAGATTTTAGTAACCATGAAGAAGAAAATAAAAGCAAAAAAAGAGATATGAGAAGGTAAGTGGTTGCCACTTTTGGTCCATTCGTCTTCTTCTCCATTAAGATGATAACTCTTCCAAACTGGCAAAAATATTCTAGAAAACTTTTCCTTTTTTTTTTATTATAGTGAATTTGTATTATTTTTCTGTATTTCGTTTTCAGAATAATTAGAAACCAATTCACTTCATTGTAGTTGAATATCAATCAACTTTCGTTGGAAAAAATAATAGCTTATTCAAGTCTTCAGTTTCGTAAGAAATTGTTTTTCTTATCGTATGAAATTAATTAATATAATCTATATTATTCAATACCACATTCATAATCCATTTACATAAAATAAAATAAATTTATGATAGATAAAATGTTAACTTGCGCAAAATAGCTAAACTTATACTGAATTTATAGATTTATTAAATTAATACTAAACTTTATTAACTAAACCAATTTAGACAAGTTGATAAACATTGTTACTGTTTATAATAAACTTTCAAAAAATGATCAAATTAATAGTGAATTATATATCTGTCAAATTAATATTAAACTTACCGTTGACTGAACCAATTTATGTACGTTGATTAATGTGACATCTAAACCAAAATTTATTCAAAATATAGAGGATCAAATAGGTCCAAAAAAAAAGAATTATATTTGATCAAGTTAATTTATATAGATAAAAGATTACTTAACTGCATAAACAATAAATCATGTTACGAAACTCATGAAATAAATCGAAATAATTAGTACAATGCCCTTAATTAAGTGTTGAAAATGTTCAATCAACTTTTTGATTTTACATACCATTCGTATGTGATTTTTGTTACAATTAAGTAGAGTAGTTGTTGTCAAATGGTTAAATCTACATTATTAGAGTTTTCAACTAAAATTCAACTCTGAGTTATCACCTAACTCTATATATATCATAGATTTTGAAAAAATTAAGTTATGAATTACTATTGTTTATGAATCAACACCAATCAAACCAAAAAAAGTTGAGAAATCAATTCCAAGAAATGTAGACAATGTGGGAGAAAATGAGATATCGAGATGGACCAGCTTCAATTAAAGTCCGACCACATTACTTTTTTTTTTCTTTTCATATTTATCCACAACTATTATTTTTTCTTGGTTACGTCCAAATCACTTATATGATATGAAAATCACATCATATACTAATTATAGATTCATAAATAAACTAAAAAACGAAAAATGCAAAAAACCGAAAGCAGAATTTATCACTTGCGTGAGGCTGTAAAATCCGCAAAGACAAAACCTTTACGTAGGTGCATTAGATAATCCACGTGTCATTGTATGTAATTGGTGGAAGAGTAAGAACTAATGTTTATCTATGAGGACTTCTAGAAGACTATATATAAAGTAGAAACCTTTCTTATCACTCAAATTAATATTTTGTATTATTGATTCCTTTCTTTATAATATATCTGCTCTCACAATCTTAATTTCTACGTATATTAATACGTATGATAAACACACATGTCTAATATTTTTGAAAACATTTTAAAACTAACACAATAATTTTGGACAAAAAGAGGATGAATCTGCATACATATATGGACTTTCTCGGAAAATGCCAAATGGAAATAAATATTCCCAATTTTTCCATCATATTTGTGTTCTAATAAATACATTTAATAACGTTAATTGATTAAATAATGTAATTAACAGTTTGGTAGCAAATGATTAGGTATGAACGCGTTTGGATATCCGTTCGGATTTGAGTTCATGTATTTTCGAGTTTTAGATTTTTGGTTCTATTGATTTAGGACCCATTCGAGTATTTCTATTTTTCAGATCGGGTTCGGATATTTATATATAAATCTATATACAAACTTAAATTAAGTAAATATTTAATAGAAATAAGTTTATAAAAACTTAAATTTAACAAAAATATTTCGGGTATCCGTTCGGTTCTTGATTCGGTTTGGGTTCGGGTTCGGGTTTTATTTTTCGGTTATATAAATATAGGACCCATTAGAATATTTTTTTCGGGTTCGGTTCGGGTTCGATTTCTATTTTTTGGGTCGATTTCAGTGCGGATTTCGGATATCAGTTTTTATGTCCAGCCTACAAATGACTATTAGCTTAGTGACCGGTGGTAAGTTTACTTAAGACAACTCATTTGTACAAAATCGAGTTTTTCTGTCTATATTAAATAGGAATTTGGCTACTAAGTCAGCTAGTTGTAGTCCCGTATAATCTGCCGTTAAAAAAAAAAAAAAAAAGTTAACAGGTTGTTAAATACGTTTATGAAAAGGTTCTAGAAGGTCTGTTTTTTAGTTTATATTTATTTGTAATTAAAAAAAAAAAGGAAAAGTGAAGGTAAAAAGTGAACTAGTGTTCGTGAACTTCGCTATCAAAGATTCGGTTTCAAAATCTATTGGTCTGAAACAGTAATAGTCAAAATCTACTTTATAAGCTGATTATAAGATTCGGTTTCAAAATCTACGTAAGTTTAAACCTTCAGTCTCTTTCCCTATTTAAAGGCTTTGCCACTTCTCTATAACTTCATACTCACTCAAAACTAAATCGCTATTTTCTTCACTATCTGTTGACGAAACTTCTTTGTTTCTTATTACAGTTCAATGACAATGGAGGTGTTGAAAAAGAAAACCGGAGATTTTGAGAAATGTTACGATTTGATTCCCGGTTTACCATCGGAATTATCTTTGGAGTGTTTAATCAGAGTTCCGTACCAATTTCAATCTACCATGAAATCTGTTTGCCGTTCATGGCGAAGATTACTCTCCGATTCTTCCTTCATCCGAGAGCGACGGAGATTGAAGAAAGCTGAGCTTCTTCTCTGCCTTGTTCAACCGCTTACGTCGCCAATTACAGCGTCTAAAGCGGTTGAGAAGACATTAGATGGTGAGAAGAAATTTAAAGATAAATCGCAGTCGCGTGTGTTCTACACGCCACGATTTGGATTAAGCGTTTTCAACGCTGCGATGGCCACGTGGCACCGCGTTGCGTTTCCGGAAGATCAGCAGATTCCGCTTTTCTGCGAGTGCGTCGTGCTTCAAGACGCCGGGAAGATTTTACTCATCGGTGGTTGGGATCCAGAGACGTTAGAGCCAGCGAGAGATGTTTACGTTCTGGAATTCGCCGGAAGGAAATGGAGGAAAGGTGCGCCGATGAAGGAATCGAGGTCGTTCTTCGCTTGTGCTTCCATTGGATCCACCAAAGTATTCGTTGCTGGAGGTCACGATGATCAGAAAAAAGCTTTATCTTCGGCGGAGATGTACGATGTGGAGAAAGACGAGTGGTTATCGATTCCTCCGATGAGTGAAGGAAGAGACGAATGTCAAGGATTCGCTATGGAGATGGATCTAGGTTTTTGTGTGATGAGTGGTTACGGAACTGAATCTCAAGGGAAATTCCGATCTGATGGAGAAATTTACAATCCAGAAACAAATTCATGGTCTAAAATCGAAAATATCTGGCCATTTCCGGATACTAACCCGAGAGGCCGTATCGCCGGAGATTCTAAGAGCTTCTCTAGGTTGTTGTGTTTCACGGACGGTGAGTTACAGAGCAAGCTTCCGATAACTAAGAACGATTCGATTGATTTTGAGACTATTCAGCTTCCGATAACTGGGAGCTCAGTTTTTGCTGGAGGATTAGGAAGTGAAGCGATAATAATGGTTAGTGGAGGAAGAGAGAGTGAAAGTGAAGGAGTGATGATGAAGATGACGAAAGAGAAGAAAATCGGAAAATGGATTCAGCTTCAAGTACCTTTTGCTTTCTCTGGTCGTCCATTTTCACATGCTTCAATCTATGTTTGAAAATCTCAAAAGAATCTTTATAGTACAATATTGTGTTTGATTCAACACTTAAGGAAAAACGAAGAACTAGTTAACAAAAGGAGAAAAGAATCGTAGCTTGATTATTTGATGATGATCAAAGTAACTGCCAGTCATCTTCACGTTCGTTGTATTTGTTCTCTGTAAACTCGTAACTGTTGTGGCTTATTGCCCTGTGGGTTTTAGTCACGGTGAACAATGGAGCACCGTTTGATTCCTCGGCTAGTTTCAATGCTCGGAGACAGAAATCGTCAAAATCATCTGTTGAATAAGTATCAAGTTACGATACTATAGTTATCAAACTTTAGGTGTAGAGAATGTGGTAAACACAATACCTTTGTTACGGCAATAGAATCCGAGAGCTAGAGATGGGTCGAGTGATTCCAAAGGAACATAACGAAGGACACTGATTTATATTTAAGATAAAAGTAAGAAACTAGATAAAACTGAACGAAGTAACGATATAATGAGATACGATGCTTAAATCGAACTCACTTGGAATGATAGGAAGATGTGTCAACATCTGGAGTTTCCTTGTTGACTCTGACCACCTAAAACCAATCCTCAAACGATAAGTCTCAATCAGTGAAACCAAAAAATGTGAACTTGCATTAAAATATAGATGATTAATATCAGATCTTTCTAACAGAAAGTATATCTTTTGACAACTATTTTGAGTCTTTCTTATATAAAAAAACTATTTTGAGTCTATATTTCTGCGACATATACCGGTTGAACATCGTGCGGATCAAGGTAGAAACCTTTGTCTTCTTGAACGCCAACTATGTAAGTCGAGGCACCTGGTTTGCCACCCAAAATGCCCACGCTCTGAGGGAAGGTGAATGTGGCTATTATAGATGGAATATACCTGTCACCAGAAGTTTTTAGCAATGTGTCAAAAAGACCGAATAAAAACAATACGAGCACAAACTAAAGATTGCTATCAACTTCACAATTGCAAACCTGGGATTCACCCTGTCAAGCCCGAGTACCAGTGGGACCAATAGGAGAATCGGTGACCACTCAGACCGTCCTTTTGAGAATTCTAGGCAAGATTTAGTGGCATCTTCTATACAGAGAATTGGAGCCCCACCTCTCTCTCCATCTTCGCTGCCAGAAACAACATGAACAGCCATAGGAAGCATGTGGATTTCAGAATCAGTTTGTTTTCTCCTCTTGCACGCTAATGATTCCCACGATCGACAAATGGCATAAGGTCCTACCCATGACCCAGCAGCGAGACCATAGGACTCTCCAGCTAGTATAAGATTGTGTATGGAGAAAGCTGAAGCCTCAGAATCATTAAATGGTTCCAATATCTCCAAGTATTCCTGTTCAGGTGGCTGCAATTTCAAATCAAACAAGCATGAGGTTTCCACTCTTGGTGCAAGAATTGGATGGAATCCATTTGATCAACCAGATTTCTGTTCCTAGTGTTGCATATTCAGCGTATTGTAACACAAACTAGATGCTACGTGGAGCTTACCTCAGATTTCTTGGTCCAAGACCTCCCCAATCTATGGAAAAGCAATGCCTGCAAGCATTGTCCTGTTAAAATATGTCATAAAGGTCACAATATCATGCCAAAAGAAATACACTCTTTCTCACACCTGAGCAAAAAGCATCTGGCTACTCCGAATCATGCAACCCCAGTTGACATCGCTGGTATATGTTGTATCTCCAAAGGGTTCAAAACCTGTAGTATTAGGGTGATATTATGAATCATACTTTATATAGGCTTGATTTTGTAGTTGAGTTTACAAACCTTTACGATATGTCATCAATATTTTAGATGAAAAATCTTGATTAAATGCAGCAAATATACTGCCGCTATCTTTTTTATCCGAAGCTTCATCGTCAGATATTCTATAACAGACACCCAAGAGCCACACGTCACTTGTAATGTTTGGAAGACCAGTCCTATTTGGCCCTAGAACACGCTCTTGGAATTTCCTAATTGCATCACCAGCCATTGACGCTCCCTTTACGAATGCTGTCCAACCATTATTACAAGTGTTGCAAACTTGCTTATGCCCAAAAGTTGAAGATTCCCTATATGGTTGAGAAACTGAGGAAGAAGGCGTAAACACGTTTGACCATAAGGGAAACTTGGTCCTATTATCCCTAGGTCCTGAATCTGAAACTAGAGATGTTGGAGAACTATCATGCGTTTCACTCTTGCTTGATGAAGAACTTTGTTGAGGAAGAAATCTATCACATAAGGCCTTCATTACCTAGACATGAAGCACCAATTGCAACGTGTCCGTCTCATAGAAAAAACTGAAATC
>JAKUCM010005962.1:0-52833 GCA_023374145.1 Lepidium sativum
CATTCCATTAGAGAAACGTGTTTTGTTAATTGCAAATCACAGGACAGAGGTGGATTGGATGTATTTGTGGAATATTGCGTTGAGAAAAGGGTGTCTTGGCTACATCAAATACGTGCTCAAGAGCAGCTTGATGAGATTACCTATTTTTGGATGGGGTTTTCATGTTTTGGAGTTTATCCCAGTGGAGAGGAAGCGAGAGGTCGATGAACCTGTTTTGCTTCAAATGCTTACATCTTTTAAGGATCCTCAAGAACCCTTATGGCTTGCTCTATTCCCGGAAGGAACTGACTTCACGTAATATATGCTCCCTATCTGATTTTATATATGAACCTACATTACCAACATGTTGCAACATTTGTTAGATATAGCTAATTCATAATCAGTCTGTATCCTTGAAACTAACTTTCAGTGTCTCATTGTTAGGCTATCTAACCACTATTTAGCATCTCTTGAAAATATGTTAAACCAATCATCCTCGCTTTGTGATTTTCCTGCTTTGTAGTACTGCATGGATGTGTGAAATAGTGCTCCTAGTCTTATATAATATTTTTTCTTATATCTGGAACTTCACTTATTTTGATATTGCAGTGAAGAGAAATGCAAGAAAAGCCAAAAGTTTGCCGCTGAATCTGGTCTTCCAGCATTATCAAACGTACTTCTACCAAAAACAAGGGGTTTTGGCGTTTGCTTAGACGTTCTACATAATTCTTTGGATGCTGGTATGTATGGTTCATGAAATTTTGATGAAAATTTACGTGTATGTTCACTTGTATTTCTAGTAGTATCTCACACCAAATTTTTTGCAAACACTTGTGGTTTGGTTTTGACGACATTACATGGCTTGCATGTCTTCAATTTGTTTATTGACCCCTTCTGGGACCTCATGACCAGAATTAACTGGGCAGTGCATTTCCATTTATTAACACCAAACTTCCTCAAGTTTCTTATGTGATGTTCTTGAAATGCAGTATATGATCTGACAATCGCATATAAGCCTCGCTGCCCAACTTTCTTGGACAATGTATTTGGCACGGATCCTTCAGAAGTTCATATCCATGTTAGGCGAGTTCAACTAAAGAACATTCCAGCTAATGAAGAAGAATCTTCTGTTTGGTTAATGGATTCATTTCAGTTGAAGGACAAATTGCTATCTGATTTCAATGCTCAGGGACAGTTCCCCGATCAAAAACCAGAAGAAGAACTCTCTATTCTGAAGTGCATAGCAACTTTTACAGTGGTAATATCTTTGACAGTACTATTTATTTATCTGACCTTATATTCACACACCTGCTTCAAAGTATATGCTTGTCTAAGCGGCACATATTTAACTTTTGCTACTTATTACAAGTTCCGACCCTCACCATCTATTGGTTGTTTTAGAGGTGATTCTAGTAAAGATGTAAAAAAACATTAACTTTGTTGTACATACAATTCTTTCTTTGCATACAAAGAAACAATATCAAAAATTTTACAGGCAGAAAAGTTTTTTGGGCTGCCTCTGTAATTGTTAGTTCTTTGATCCTACACTCTATAGTTGCTTGATAATTGCGATCCATGTTATTCTCTTGGAACTCATATATTCATTTGACTTGTGTCATAGTGTCCAATTTGGTTATATCAACCTGTAATTTGCATCTTGCTAATGCTACTGTTGATAGTTCTCCTTCCAAACTGTCACCGAGCAAACTTTGTAAAGAAATTTTTTGTAGGAACTGTGAAACTCGTGTTCATTGAATTGGAAGAGACAACAGGGTGTGGCCTTATGTGTTATGAAAAGGTGTTCTGACTTGTAATTCAGTCGACAAAGGAAGTTTCCACTCAAACGAAACTTTGTCGATGATTGAAGAAGCATAGAGCTCACTTTGTCCCGACAGGATGTTGCCTTCTTTTAGCAGGTGATGAGAATGGAAGAGAAAGAAAGTTGTTTCTCACGCTCTTTAACTACTACATTGGATCATCTTTTCAGGTAGAGCAAAACAACTTCTGTTTATTACTACGTGACTTTGCTTGCTCACATGTAATCTTATCTCCTTATCTAAGCAGGTGCAAATGAGATCATGTTAGTTTTGACAGAACCAACTTCCTTTTTGGTTTAGGAAAGACTTCGACAACCACAAAACCAAAAAAATGTCTATAAACATATTTAAATTATCATAATTCATCAACACACTTCAAGAAAACCATCAAGGCATTTAAAATTTGACAGTGCCAAAGAAGATGTTCTAACAGTCTGCTACAAAAAACTTGGAAAGTTAAAAAAATATATGGGATAATAAAAATCAAATGTAAATAATAACCCTACCTTGAACCTGCACTTATATATAAGAGACTTGGTGCCAGAGATTCATCATCATCATTATTCACATACATTCGAAAACCCTAACATAAAAATGGCGACTTTCTCCAGTATTTGCATTCTCTTCTTCGTGTTCATCACTAGTAAACAACACACAACACACTGTTTTCTGTTTCTTTACTATTACATTCTACATCTTCTCCTCTGTTTATTCGAATGTCGAAAGATAATGATTGCAATTACAATACTGTCTCTTTAGCTCCTTTTTGATCATATATATTTCATCATCGTTGATTCAATTATGGTTCTTCAAAAAAAAAAATAGTCTTTCTCTAAAAGCTTTGAAATTGCAGGCGGCAGTTTCCGCCACCGTGTTCACTTTACACAACCATTGTCCTTACACCGTCTGGCCAGGAATACTTTCCGGGAACAGCAACACCCTCGGCGAGGGCGGATTTCAATTGAATCCAGAAGCTTCCGTACAACTCACGGCCTCCTCAAGGATGGTCAGGCCGGTTCTGGGCTCGTACCGGTTGCAATTTCGACTCTTACGGCCGAGGTAACTGCATTACCGGAGATTGCGACGGCGTTCTAAAATGTCGCGGCAACGGAGCTCCTCCAGCCACTCTAGCCGAATTCACCGTCGGATCAAGCAATTCCGGCATGGATTTCTACGATGTAAGCCTCGTCGATGGTTACAATGTCAAAATGGGGATAAAACCACAAGGAGGCTACGGAAATTGCCGTTACGCAGGTTGTGTCAATGACATTAATGAGGTTTGCCCTAATGAGCTTAGGATCATGGATCCTCATTCAGGAAACATTGCAGCTTGTAAAAGCGCTTGTGCGGCGTTTAATTTGCCGGAGTTTTGCTGTACGGGATCTCATGCGACGCCCGCAAACTTGTTCTCCGACGTATTACTCATTGATGTTCAAAAACGCTTGCCCTAGCGCTTACAGCTACGCTTACGACGACGCTTCGAGTACTTTTACTTGCACTGAATCGAACTACTTGATCACTTTCTGCCCTAACCAGTCCTAAACCGGAGCTTCGGTTTAGATTTGGGTTGGGTTTCTCTCTCGTTTCCTTTGCTTCTTGTGCAAGGAAAGATAAATAAAGGACTCATGATAAAAAAAAATGATTAACATAAAATTCATTTTCTTCCATTTTAAATACTTTCTCAAGTGTTTTGCTATATATTACACACAGTCATCTTGTTTGCATTGTTGATTTGGTAACTATTTCAAAAGAACTCAGATCTATAAAACATCCTAACATACCAATAACTGAATGTGAATAAAGATAGAGATGTTAAATGAGAGATTAGAGGCAGGGTTGTTCTGAATTAATTAAATATACAATCAGTTCAATGGAAATGATTTTTTTGATCCTAAGACCAACATTATCAAGAGGATTAAAGGAAGACAGACAAATATGAATATTTCTTATATAGCAAAACACTATGAAAGTTTTCACCAATAATGATGCTAGGGTTTCTTAAGGGTTTCTTAACTTATTTTATTATTAAAAATTTAAGAAACTCTTAAGAAATTTCTTATTTAAGAAACTCTTTAATGAGTTTCTTAGCTTATTTTATTATTTTATTATTAAAATATATTTTTAACTCATTTTTTCTCATATATAATCATTTAATAATATTTAAGAAACTCTAATAAAAACTCTCCAATAATGTTGCTCTTAGAACATGTACAATGCTAGGTATCTTATATTGAGTATTTTAACAATGAAATATTATTATTTTTACTATAATACAAAAATAGACCAATATTAAATTTACAAGTGGATAAAATACTATTGTTAGAAGATCTTAAATATCTTATTTAAGATATTCAAATCCTTCTCTCACCTCTTGTTTTATTAATTTTGATTTTTTATTGTTAAAATACCCACTTAAAATACTAGCATTGAACATGGTCTTAGAGAATCTTTAATGCTGATTTTCTTAGGAGCCTCTTACAAAAAAAAAACAAAAAAAAAAACCCTGATTGGCTCTATTTTTTTATACTTTTTTGTAAGAGGCTCCTAAGTAAATCACCATTAAAGATGCTCTTAAATCTCTTATTTAAGAGACTCTTCTTTTTCTCTCACCTCTATTTTTATTATTTTTTTATTTTTTTACTCTTAAAGAAACTTTGCTAAGAACCTCCATTGGAGATGATCTAAGTGAGACTAACTAATAGTTTTTAATACTATTTAATAACATCGACCCATTAATATTTTGAATATCTTTCTTACTATTTAACTACTATATATAGTATTAGTAAATCTCATCGTAATGACAGATTTTCTTATATATATAATAAGAAGTAATTTGGACGTCAGCCCGACTAATACTCCAATAAAGGCAGATGAATTGTAGTTTGCTCAATTATTTATTTTTTAATGGATTCAATGCATCACATTATTTATTTTATTGGCCATACCAATGTGAACATATTACTCATAAAAATTGGATTCAAAGGACAACTAAAAAAAGAAGGACAAGCCATGCCTCCCAAATCGTAGCACATACAACGTGAGTGAATTTCTCTGTGAGGGTTATGAGAATCTTCTCCAATACTCTCACATCAGGCATTTCCTCTCCAAGGTTCATCATATTGTTGATCACCTCCATTACTCTAGAGATGTATTCTTCTATATTCTCACCTCTTCTCATCTCCAAAACCTCAAAGTTCTTCCTTAAGATCTGCAGTTGTGCACTTTTGATTTTCCCAGTGCCTTGATATTTCTTTTTTATCGAGTCCCACAGATCCTTTGAGGTTTCTTTCTTCATGATCGTCTTGAGAATTGTCTTGTCAATGGAGGGAATGGAGGGAAAGAGATAGTTTTTTACTTTGTAATCTTTCACCACCTTCTCAGCACATTTAGTCCTCTATGCTCCATTAAGAATCACGTTTGGTTCTGGTTGAGTAATGCCTACTTCAATGAGATCCCACCACTCCTTGGATCTCAATAGATTCTCCATGAGTATTACCCAATGCTCATAGTCTCCATCAAACTTGGGAATGATTACTGAATCTTTGTCACTCATTTCCTCACTTGTACCAGTCTCCTTATAGACTCTAATACCACTTGTTACTATTGGTTTTCGAAAGTACAGAACGAGATTGAATTGAAACATTCTCTCTTATTTAACACTAAAAACAAAGAAGGTATTTTATAGACCAAAATACAGAACAACTTGATGCCTATTCTTAAGCTAACAAACTCAAAAACAATTTCTACTTCAAACATTATTGAAGTTGAACTGGACTTAAAACCAACGACTACTTTAGTCTTGAATATGTCTTTCATAATAAAGTTATAATTTTAAATTTCCTAGAGCCAAAAACTAAAATTTATATAGTTTCACAATAATAATTCGAAACTTAAACCTAATATTAACCTCAGTTACAATAAACCGATTTAAATCAAAAATGAAATTTTTTCATAAGAATCTCATCCAAGAGATAATAATAAGATAAATAATAATATTTTATTAAAAGAGTTTTTCAATAAAAATAAGAGAACTTCTCAATCATTTGAGAGGTTATAAGCGAGAGTTTCATTAATATGGAAAAACTCTCAATAAAAGTAAGCTTTTTCTTTATACTATATAGTCTATTATTACATTCAGGATTTGCATACCGATAAAATTAAATAAAACATAGAATAATCATTTATATGCAGAAAAGCTTTTTGGACTAGTCCCTTATTTTTGCAAGTGAGATCATGCTAGTTTTGTTAGTACTCTTATATATCCCTTTATTGATCCTAACAAATCTGACTAGTCTCAAAATTCGTCGACATTTACATGTTGACCATGGAATCAGAATTTCTGACATCATATTAATTAGTGAAGATCCCAAATTATCTAAATCAATAAGAGTCGCCTAACTCATAAACAGAACTCCAAATTATGAGTGAAAATCGGATTACAGTTCTAAAAAATTTATACCATGAGACATATTGTTATCGATCAGCACAACTGTTGTTGGACTAAACCATTACTTTTTTCAAAAAATTTAAACTCATGACCTCCCAAAGTTCTTTTGCCAAGGAATACCACTTAACCACGAACCTCTCAGCTCCATCAAAAACTCTTCTTGTTCTATAAATTTTACAGGTATTAATTAAAGTTTAATAAAGCTACAGCCATGGCCACACAAAATGTTGGAAATCTTGTGGACAATGTAACACCGAGTTAAGAGACATATTAATGAAGGGAACCATACTCGTATCAAGGCTGGTTTTGATTTAAGCCAACTTTGGTTCAATTTAAGTCAGTCTTCTCATCTAATAATTTTCAAAGTCTCCCTCTGTATTATTTTTGAGCCCACTCACGAATGTCCGAATTTTATACATGTTTACACTTTCACACCCAAAACAAACAATAAATTATATTTGGAGACTTTTGCTCCAATCTCAAAATATGATACTATTTGAGCCTACTCGCTTTTGCGGCTTAAATGAAGTGAAAATTGTATCAAATGAATGTCAAGTAGGATTTTTTAATGTCGACTTAAAAGAAGAAGTGTATGTTTCACAACCGCCTGAGTTTGTGATAGAAGGAGAAGAAGAGAAAGTTCTAAGGCTTTACAAGGCACTTTATGACTTAAAGAAAACTCCCCGAGCATGAACGCTGCTGCCTTGTACATCAAAAAAGAAGGAAAAGACGCGTTGATTGTAAGTTTTTATGTTGATGATATTATAATTACCGAAAGTAACATTCATCAAATCAACACATTCACAGAGAATATGAAAAGTGAATTTGAAATGACCATTCTTGGATTGCTAAATTATTTCCTTGGGATGGAAGTAATCCAAGATGAGTGTGTCATATTTTTTTCTCAAGAATAATATGCAAACTTGTTGACAAGTTTGAAATGAAGCAAAGCAAAAGTGTAAATACTCTGCTTACACCACAAAGAAAGGGTGAAAAGAATGACAAAAAATATGAAGTCTTGGTCAAGTATAGAAGCATTGTTGGAGGACTTCTGCATTTGTATGCCTCAAGACCGGATGTGATGCACACTAGTTCTTATCTTTCGAGATATATATCATCACCGAATTTGAAGCATTATCAAGAGGCCAAAAGGGTAGTAAAGTATGTCAAAAGAATTTTGGATTATGAAATACATCTTACAAGTGTAGAGGCACCAATGTTGTTAGGGTATTCAGACAATGATTGGGGTGGTTCCGTCGAAGTTTTTATATAGTTTTTTATTCATATAAGTTAGTTACTACAAAAATATACGAATAAATCCGTTATGTCTTGAGAGACACATATCACACCCATTCGTATGTTTGTGTCTTTTAGCTTAGGATTGTGACTTTAGCATTAAGTTAAGTTGTGTCTCTTAGATTTAGGACAGCAATGTTTCATTTCTACAATTACGAAGAACCTATAAATTTGAGACAAAGCTCTCTTGTTTTTTACTTGTAGAAATCGTGTGTTGCAATACTCTTTTCATATTAATAAAGTTTCAGATTTGTTACTTGAATTCTTTTGTTCTTTTCACATATATACAAATCTCTCCATACTCTTATTAGGCGGGATTTGATCGCGTATTTATGTCATTGAATATCTTCTCGGATTTATAGGAATAGTTTCCCTTCTCGATGCCATGTTGATTCAGTCTACAGACCTTTTTGTTTTACTTATGGGCTGGTGCACTGATTGGACCTAACATGTTATGTTTCTTCATCTTTAGGTCTAAGCCTAGATGTGTTGAAGCCCACGACAAGTTTTTACTAGGTATTTCATTATCACATGACTTTTATTCTGTTAAAATATACATCTTTACAAAAATTGGTAAATTTTAAAATAGACTTTAGGTTATGAATCATAGATCTAATTGTTGAAATTTTTATTTTTGCAATATATGAATACTTAACTACAATTGTGTGAAAACGGAGAATGTCTCATTTCGTCTCACACATTACCGTGGCGGCATAATGTCTAAACCAGGGGCGGAGGTAGATCAATTGACCCCAATATATAATTTTTATAAAACTACTTAGAAATTCCATTAGGAAGTTATATTGATCCTCCTTGTAATTAAAATTATATATTTGTTGTAATAAATACATCATCAAAGCACGCCCAGAAATATATATGTTGGAGAAAATGTCAAATTAGTTTGATGATGTAGAAGAGATAAATGGATAATTCAACACATGCTAAATTACTTTTATATAGAGGAGAAAACATTGTTTGACTTAATAAAAATATTATTTTATTTCAAGTGCACATGCTAAATTAATTTTACATAGAAGAGCCAATTAATTGAATATACACAAATTTTAAAGAAACATTAATCTAGTATCGACATAATCGAAATTGCAATATAGCTATGGCGGTTGGGCGGAATGACAATATTAACCTCACTTTGGGATGACTAATCAGGTTTAAGATCATTTTATCAGGTTTAAGTATTCAGTAAATCTGTTTAAGGTATAATACTTAACTTGATATATTACAGTGATCATTTTATGCATCTAATGAATTTATTTAAGATTTAATTTTTTTACATTCAAAACTATTCTATACAGATTTCTAATTTATATTATTAATTTAATGAGTTATAAGATTATCTATACAAATTTATATTTTATCTTGTTAAAGTTTATAGATGTTTAAACAAAAATTAGGGAAAAAACATTAATGACACTTTTGTCGATTAGAAATATTTTTGAAACTATTCAAAAAGTAAGGCAGTTTTACGAATGTCTTCTCTAAAGAGATATTTTTGTGCAATTACTCCATGAAATATTGTGTCCTATAAAAAAAAGAGACTTTCGTTCGCTTGAAAAAAATCAAAATTTTAGTATATATTGAAAATTTTAGAGACCTCCCTACCAGCATTCTTTTTAAGCAGTTATAACTCAACCACCTATTACTATTATTTTCTCAAGATTATATTGTTGTTATTTCGTTGGCTAATTATGGTGTTTTTTTTGCTAAGAAGGATTTGTCTTCTCTGTATATTTTTGGACCTTTTAATGTTTAATCAGTTTTAAGGGATATGTCGCCTAATTTGATCAAACTATAGTAATCAATTAAGTTTTTTTTTGTGGATTACGATCAAACTCGAATTAGATATGAAAGTGCTTCTTTTGTTAATGATTTTCAAAGTCGTTTCTGTCTTTATTTACTTAAACTAAATCAATACTGAAATGAATCAATTCCTAAAAGAATCAAATAGATAGAGAAGTGAATCAATTCGTTTGGATCGATAAGTACATTGATTACACATCCAATAAACCATTCAAAAAAACCGGATAGAGATACTATCATCTGCACCAAAACAAAAACTTGAATACGATAATATCAAAAACCAACAACAATATCATGATATTATAATCTACACCTATTAAACTACAAGTTTCGTAAGACCAAAAATGATCATACAACCCAAAACACCAACAAAACTCACTTGTTTTATCCTACATTTCGCAGCCACCAACGTTGCATCAACCTTCATAATTAGCTCATTCTCCATCTTCTCAAACCAAATTTTTTGTTGCTATTCTATCAATGTTGCTTTCTCTCTTTCCTCCTTCTCAAAGTTCTCAATTGATTTTGTTATTGCTTCTATCTCATCTAAAATCCCTTCATCCACTACAAGAAAAAAGGTCATTTGCTAGGGAAATTTGCGACACCAAAATGGTGTCGCAAAAATGCTATGCCATTGCGACACCCATGCGAGGCCAAAGTGGGCATCGCAATGGCCTAGCAAACTTGCGATGCCGAAAAAACGTCGCAAGTTTGCGACGTCATTGCGAGTCTTTTGCGACACTTATGCGAGGCATGTACAAATGTCGCAAACCCATTGCAAACTTGCGACGTTTTCGCGAGACATGTTCTCCATCGCAGGTTTGCTAGATTTTGCGTGGTTTTTGCGTGTGCATTTAGCGACATCGCAAATCCGTAGCAGACCTTTTGAATTTTCCTATAAATATCCTCACGTGACATTGTTTATTTACACCAAACAATAATTAATAAGAGAGATAATCTAGAGAGAGAAATTTGTGTGCGCAAAAAAATTTAAATAAATTACGATTCGGGAAATAATGACGTCGGAACATGAAGTGTTCACTTTACGACGATGGATGTATAACAGAAGGGATATGGAGACTGGAGAAGTGACGAAGGAGTTCCGAGATGGGTTGCGGACATTTATAAATCAGGCGGCAAATAACCCACATACTCCAAATGATGGTAACATTTTTTGTCCATGTTTAAAGTGCGGGAACAAGAAATATTTGAATATCGATATGGTAAAAAGACACGTTTATAATAGAGGATTTACTCCAAACTATTATGTCTGGTTTTCGCATGGGGAAGGATATAATATGGGTGGTGAAAGTAGTAATATGGGTGCTCGTGGTAATGATCTAGGGAGTCAAGAATATGCTAATAACAACTATGGTGGTAGTATGTTTGAAAACTACGCTCATCTACAAGGAAATATGTCACATGATATGGTTACAGATGCATATCATGGGTATTTTCCTGGTGTTGTTGAAAATATTACGGAAGAACCTAACCCGGAAGCAAAACAATTTTATGATATGCTAGATGCTGCTAATCAACCCATCTATGAGGGATGTAGAGATGGTTTATCTAAACTATCATTAGCATCTAGGCTAATGTCTATTAAAAGTGAAGGAAACATAAGCGAGAGAAGTATGAATCAATTTGCTGATTTGCTTAAAGAGTATTTGCCGGAAGATAATAATTCTGCTGCGAGTTATTATGAAATGCAGAAAGTGGTTGCGGGTCTAGGATTACCATCTGAAATGATAGATGTTTGTAGTGAAAATTACATGATTTTTTGGAAAGATGATGATAAGCTGCAGGAATGCCGTTTTTGTGGAAAGCCAAGATACCGTGCAACGAACGGAAGGACGCGTATCCCGTACAAACGTATGTGGTACCTTCCAATCACTGATAGGCTGAAACGATTATATCAATCGGAGAGAACCGCATCTGCAATGAGATGGCATGATGAACATAAAGTAAAAGATAGGGAGGTTACACATCCTTCAGATGCAAATGCGTGGAAACATTTTCAAGCGGTGCATTCTGACTTTGCTAAAGAGTCAAGGAATGTATATCTAGGTTTATGCAGTGATGGATTTAGCCCATTTGGTTTATCCGGTAGACAATATTCTCTATGGCCTGTCATATTGACACCGTATAATCTTCCACCGGATATGTGCAGGAGAAGATAATTTTTGTTTATGGCTATTCTAGTGCCAGGTCCTAGTCATCCGAAGCGTTCCCTCGATGTGTTCTTGCAACCTCTGATACACGAGCTTAAGCAGTTATGGTATAGGGGTATATGCACATTCGATTACGCGCAGAAGCAGAATTTCAACATGCGCGCTGTTTTGTTGTGGACAATAAGTGACTTCCCAACGTATGGTATGTTATCAGGATGGACGACCCATGGAAGGCTATCTTGTCCATATTGTATGAGTTGGTCAGATGCATTTCAATTAAAGCATGGGAAGAAATCATGTTGGTTTGACTGTCATAGGCGGTTTTTGTCCATGCATCATCCATATAGAAGGAACAAGAAATTGTTCTAGAAAAATAAGGTTGTGCGTGTTCCTCCACCAACATACATGTCAGGCAGTGAAGTATTGGAGCAAATAGATCATTATGGTGCTCAGGAAACATGTGAACGTGGGGGAAATTGGCACGTTGTAGGAAACATGCCTGACAGATACGGTGAATCTCATAATTGGCACAAGAAGAGTATATTTTGGGAACTCCCGTATTGGAAAGATCACTTGCTACGGCACAATCTTGATCCGATGCACATTGTTAAAAACTTTTTTGACAACGTGATGAATACGGGTGGGTCGTTGGAAGAGTAAGTGGAAGAAGAAGGGCAACGAGGCAATGCCACAGTGGTTCAAAGATTCGGTCTGGGAAGGCTTGATTCGCTACTGGGAGGATCCTAAGTCTCAGAAGAAAAGTGCAAGCTGTCGAGCAGCTCGGTTAGCTGACCCTGATGGTACCGGTCCCCACAAACATTGCTCGGGCAGAATATCGTTCAAAGCTCGGGCCCGCAAACTGGTAAATATTTTTACATATAATTTACATTTATTTAAACAATTATTGTTTTAATCTACAATTTCACAGCAAGAGGAATCGGGGGACACTCACCCTGATATCCTAGGCACTCTGTACATCACCAAGCGGAACAAGGCCGGAGAATTTGTTGACAAAAAATCCGAGAAGCTCTACAACGACGTCACTGCAAAGTTGCAGGAATTGACTCAAGAGGGCGGTGATGAGAGCTCAACATCCAGGGGATTATCTACGGCGCAAAAGAACCAGATCTACTCCGAGGTAAACTACATTTTAAATTTTTCTTCTTACTTATATTTTTGCTAAATTAAACTAACTTAATATTGTTATTCTTTTATTAGATCGCTCCCTGTAAAAAAGGGAGAATATTTGGAACAGGTTCTCTTGGGTCCAAGATTGAGCAGTGTATCTCACCAGAAGGATTCTCCCAGTCATCTGCGGCAACCAGTGACCTGCGGCAAATTGTCGACCGTCAGACCCAAGAGTTGGATCGGACAAACACCGAGCTTGCCAAAGCTAAGAAGAAGATCACGACCTATGATCGTTTGTGGTCTATACTCGCCAAGAAGGATCCAGAGCTAGCTGATGCATTTGCTGAAATCAACGCTGCAGACGAAGACACCGGATCCGGGTCAGGAAATTTAGACCGCTCACAAGATTTCTGATTTATCAAAAACATTTTGTAATTTATTTTATTTAAAAATATTTTTAATTTGAAAAAAACTTTTTTAATTTTAATTTATTATTTAAAATATTTAAATTTTTTTTTTCTTTTTAATAAATTATAAAGGCGTCGCAAAGAAGTCGCAGGACGGGTTATCGCAAAAGCGTCGCAGGACGCGCCCTTGCAAGGGAGTCGCAGGCCGGGCTCCCGCAAGGCCGTCGCAGGACGCGCCCTTGCAAGGGAGTCGCAGGCCTGGCTCCCGCAAGGCCGTCACATGGCCCGCCCTTGCAAGGGAGTCACAGGTCGAGCTCCCGCAAGGGCGTCGCAGTCTTTGCTGGGCTGTTGCGACACGCTGTTATGCTAGGCCTTTGCGACGTTTTCTTTCCCTCGCAAGGCTTGCGACGTCTATGCTACGAATCTATGTTTGCGACACGCAAATTGCGACATTTATGTTGCCATTGCAAGGGCGTTTCTTTTCGCCTATTGCGACAGCCTTGCAACGCCTTTTGCCATCACAAAATGCGTGTTTTCTTGTAGTGATCAACCAATTTGAATATATGACTATCATTTATGAGATGCAGATCCATATCCTAAGTTCACACGCTAAATTTTATTTTTAATTAATTATATATAGTGGTAAGAGATATCGAAATCTTTGATACCAAAAGCACTAGCTGATCATTTTTAACCACCATACTCAGTAGAACACCGCAATTGTTAAAAAATAAAAAAAAAAAGTAAAATTGCATGATGAAACTTTAAACCTATCAGTTTTTTACTATTTAATTGGTTGTATACCTGAATTACTTTTATTTTCGTTAACTCATTTTTAATAGCATCTTTGTACATTAATAGGATGTACACTTACTTCATTAGTTGATGTGTTATTTACAATTTGATGTAATTGGAAAAAACATTTAAACAACAACATTCACAATATATGCTATGGGAGTATAATTGTCAAGTAAACAATAAGTTAAAGTTTTAATCTTAACCGTTTATTTTTTTATCTACTTTTAAATCCTATCATTGAATTTAAAAATCAGGAAATCTCCATCATCAAGCCAAAAATATACTCAAATATAAAATAATAAAATCAAAAACCTCTAATATTTGCTGACTACACTTTTATTGTTATTCCCAAATACAATATCAAAAATGTAAATAAAGTTTTGTTTCCAAAGTTATTGATACGGAATTAAAAATTGTTAGGTTCTGCCAGGAAAGAAAAAACACAACAATCAAAACCCACCAGGCAAACAATAATATTAACGTAAACAAAACCATTAAGGCAAAGAAAATTCAAAGAGAATTGTTCTGAAGGCTAAAGAAAATTCAAGGAGCCAAAGAAGAAAATGTCTAACCAGCACTACCATTACAAAATGTCGAACCAGCAGTTATAAATAGAGGTTCGGTGCCATTAACATTCATCATCGATCATCCAAAGCACAGAGAGACACAAAAACCACCATTAGAAAAAATGGCGAACTTCTCCACTATTACTATTCTCTCCTTCGTGTTCACATTAAGTAAACAACATCAAACACACTATTCTTTTTCTTTTTCTTTGGCTCCTTTTTTTTAAACGAGGATCATTTCGATATTGTTTCTTAATTTTCTTTTGATGATATGTTTTTATTTGTTCATTTTCTTTGATATATTACAACTTCATGCAATATCATTCTCAAATATATCTCGTCGACATTTTGATCATTTTGTTTGTGTTTTGAATTTTCAGGTGGCATTACTGTTTCCGCCACCGTGTTTACTCTAAAGAACAATTGCCCTACCACCGTCTGGCCTGGAACTCTCGCCGGGGGAAAGGACCCATTCTCGGCGACGGAGGATTTGAATTGACTCCAGGAACTTCCCGACAGCTCACAGCTCCTGCGGGGTGGTCAGGTCGGTTCTGGGCTCGTACCGGTTGCAGCTTTGATGGCTCAGGCAACGGGAAGTGCGTCACCGGAGACTGCGGCCGTGGCTTAAGATGTAACGGCGCAGGCGGAGTTGCACCAGTCTCTCTAGCTGAATTCACCCTCGTAGGCGATGGTGGTAAGGATTTCTACGACGTAAGCCTCGTTGATGGTTACAATGTCAAGTTGGGAATAAGTCCTTCCGGAGGATCCGGAGCTTGCAAATACGCAGGATGTGTCTCAGACCTAAACACCATTTGTCCTAATGAACTCAAGGTCATGGGTCCAAATAACAATGTAGTTGCGTGTAAGAGTGCTTGTGCTGCGTTTAATACGGATCAGTATTGCTGCAAAGGAGCTTTCTCTACACCACAAACTTGTCCTCCCACGAATTACTCTAAGATCTTTAAAAGTGCTTGTCCTGATGCCTATAGCTACGCTTATGACGATGAGACGAGTACCTTCACTTGTACCGGAGCTAACTACGAAATCACTTTCTGCCCATAAAAACCAAACCAAAGCTCCGGAAGGATGAATAAGGATTGATGACGACTATGAATAATCATCTTCCTCCACTACTTTACTAAATTTATACTCTGTCGTTACATTAAGCTGATTTGCATACATATATAAATAAATAAAACTAAGAATCATTGCTTCGTTGTTTCCATCTAAACAAAACTTTTCCGTGCTTTGTCGAAGATTAACAGTACAGCCCGGCCACTTTGTCATTATTCATCAAACCCCTTTGTTATAGTTCATTTTGTTTTGAAGAGAAATATGTATAATCCAACTAATCACACACATATTACACGTCTAGATTTTAAAGAACATGGATCTTTAGTACCATACTAGTGAAATTACTCATCATCTAAACAAATTTAGAAGAGACTAATCCACCTACACTACTACCGAGTTGGAATTTTTTTTTTTATATTTCCTCTTTCTGAATTGAACTGAATCTAGACTTCCCAACATGTTTTGCACAAAACTAACACTGGACTTGAAGTCCTTCGGCTCATCAAACAACTTCAAACAGTTAAACTTTTCTTTTTTTTTTTTGTCAAAACAAACGCTTCTATTAAACTAAGATAATAGGTTTACAACCAGAAGAAACACGATACATAAATAAGTATAAACATAAACATATTCAGGCAGAGGGATTCCTAACACACTAAAGTTCTTGGATAAATGGTGGAGATGCAATCTCGAATCGACGTGAGTCTGAAATTACTCCTTGTTATGTTGCCACTAGAACAGTTAAACATGCAGTTGAACTCTTTGAACCAAAGTTTATGAGCTTTAAAAACGAGCTCAAACTAAGGAACTGTTGGAACGTAACTTTCTCCCAAAGGTGGAAGAGATTAAGGTCTAAAATCCTTCTAAAAGAATATAGACTAATAAATGATCTAATAATCAATGGATATCCAATATTAATTTTCCTAGACCCCATTAAAAAGGCTCAACCCTCAAAAGCCCATTCTAACTGAGACAATAAAGAAAGAAAAAAATCTTAATAGAATTCAAGTCCACGAAGAGGTTCAACAAGTCTGAGAAACCAAAAAGGTCCACTCGTGAAAGAAGAGGAGTTCACCCTTATTCGGAGAACATCAACCGCCGCCGAATGAAAAACCCAAAGTAACGAAAATCCACTTATGATTCTCCGATGAAAGAGGGTTTGCCGAGCAAACAGGACTGGTGGAGTCACTTCTGCGTGACAGATCTGAGAAAGAAGAATACCACTAGAGTCTTAAACACCAAGTATCTACAAACATAAGAGGTTGAGCAGCTAACATCGCCTTTAGGTTGCCGGCGAGAGTCCTCTTCAAGCAGAACCACAAAACATAAAAGTTGCGGGTAGAGGGGATGAGATGATGAAATTCTCGACAGCAAAGCGCCAGATAAAAGAGCATAACAAAAAGGAAGAAAACAGAAATCGTTGGAGTTCTGTGACAGTGGTCTGGAGCCAACGAGCACAAAGCGGAGCTGGGGAGGAGAAAGAAGAGAAAACAACGAGCAGGTGATGAGATCAAGATCCGACGCCGGCAAGCTAAAACTCCACCGGTGCTGGAAGCTGAGGGTTAAAAAGCTTCTTCGATATCAAGAGGTGATAGAGAGATCAAACTCTTCTTCTTTTATAATTTTTTTACAGCTATCAAATTAATGTATGAGAAAGCTATAGCCATGGCAACATAAAATGTTGGAAACCAGATTTTGTTTCTTCTTAAATGAAATGTAGAGTTTTGATTAACTAGATTCAGTAACGGTCTTAAACGAGTTTAGTGATTTTCGTTCGGATTAAATCGGCTCGGTCAACTTAAAATTCAGGATTTAAAAAATAATCACCATAAAATATATTATTTAATTTGGGGACCTCATAATTGGGTTTTTTATTTTGATCATTTTGGTAAGATTATGGTTCCCGTGGTTTTTTTATACACAGGGATAAATGGAGAATAAATAGAAATTCTAAAACAATGATGATAAAACTTGCACTTTTACACCAAGTTCTTTTCGGTCTAATGTCAGGATGATCCACCTAATGATTATGACATTAAGGGTTTGATCTCTCTCTACTGCATGTAAAAGATTTTAAAACGGATTTTAGAAAGTAATATTTAGGTTATGGATCAAACCTTATCGATCTAATTATTAAAAAAAAAAATTACTACCTTGACTTGTATAGGAGCCAATTATGAGATCACATTTTGCTAATAAAAATCGAAGCTCCTTAGTCCAAAGTCTATAGGTTGACCAAAAATTCAATCAAAAAATTCAATCTATAAACAAAATATCACTTGCTAAAGTCTATTTTCAACATATTATTCGTACTAAGGAGGGTTCGAGCTCTTGATGTAAGAGATTAGGGGAATCCTAAAAATAAGTATATACCAAAAAAATAAAATCTATAAATTATAAAAAATGATTTCAAAGTGGAGTTAAAAACTATTTTGAGAATGTTGTAGCCCATAAGCCAAAATTAATTTTCTAACGTAGAGGAATTAAATCTATAAACTACCAGAGATGAATAGAATTTTTTAATAAAAAAAACTATAATCCACAAACTCAAATAAACTAAATTTCGAACCAAAAAAATCAAAATATTGAAATCACCAAAAATAATTATATATTTGTCTTTTTTGCTTGTCTCTATTCTCTTATCTTATTTGGGTTGATTAGAGTGGTGGTTTGTTTGGCGACACTATCACACGAGACTCGTCCGAGACAATTTCTATTCTATCACGAGTTCTCTGTATACAACCTTGCTCAAGATGATCTTTCAAACAACCATCTACTATGTGTGTCGTGAAAGACACTTGTTGGTCTATGGTAAGCAAGAGTTCAAGGTCTCAGTTCTCATTCACACTATTATAAAATCATCTGGAATCGCATCTCATCATTGAGATATACAGCCCCTCGTAGAGCGTTGGTTGGTGGCCTGTGTAAGGGACATTTTATTCTTCATGGTGCGGTTTTGAAAATTATGTTACCAATCACAAAACACATTGGTTAATAAGCATTCTATGTGGGATTAAGAAAACCGCAAAAAAAAAAGTTGCCAAGGAAAGTATACAAAAACGCATTTCAAGGCAAAAGCTTACCACATGCAGCGGATTTACTAAAAATGTGTTGTAAGATTATAAATATCTATTTTATATATTAATATAAGTTTATAATTCATCATGTTCAATACATCAATTTAGATTGTGGCACGTGTCCAATTTTCGTAATTTTTCCGCTATTATTAGTAGAAAAAAAGAGGTCGGTTTAGTTCTACAACGAAATATCGTTATAGCATTATTGCATACGAAGTTTGATCTTAGTGTTAACTCTACACATTTTATAAATTTAAATCTTTATTACACGTGATTTGAAATTAAATTGTAATTGTTATTACACATTATTTAAATTAAACTCAACGACTTAATTTAACATAAACCTAGAGTATTGTTGTTTATATGATAACCAATTATCACTAAACTAACTATCTAAATCCGAATTAGTTAGTAATCCAAAAACGACCCGACCAATGACCTGATTACATACTAAACCAAAATTAAAAACGATTAAAGAACAAAAATCTCCATTTTTTTTAAATTTGTAACTGAGCCCAAAAGAGAAAAGTTAGATTAAACCAAAACCATAAAAAGCTAAATCGACTAAAGATAAAACTTGAATACAACTATCCAAAACTGATGATCAAAATTATCACGAAGCTAAAGAAAATGACGAATCCTCCTATAGTGATTGAGTGCACCTTTTAATGAAGAACTTAGCTTCTAAACCGGGATAAAAGAATTCAAGTGTCAGAAAATTGTTCGAAGCCATGAAAAAGTCTGACTGGAGACGAGACTAAGACAAACTAATGGCATAAAATTATTGAAGAACATACCTACAACTTTCAGAAATAGCGAGACTTGAGAAAGAATCCGATTGATTTGATGCCTCGATAGAAACCATGAAAAGACTAGACCTTGAACAGGTTTTGAGCGTGTGCAGATAAGGAGCAAAACAACTTCTACTCGAAACCCAACTCGACAAAGACGAATAAACAAACGAAACCGGAGAGGAATGACATCGAGCTCAAGATAATAATAACCAAGAGAATTACACAAGACAATTTAAACCAGCTCTAATCCTGAATCCAAACCAAAAATTAAACCAAAGAAAAAACACACCAACTAAATCCTAACCGGAGCAGCTTAACCAAATATAAAGTTTGGATCTACTCACTGGAGACTAGAAAGGCGAGACGAGACCAACCTCACCATCACCGGCACGAGATCAGGACAACACCGGCAAGAGCCACCGAAGAACTCCAGTAACCTTGTGTCGAAGAGAAACGAAGCCATATATGATCATAAATCACCAAGGAAAAAATACTCCAGCATTGGGAAGCAAAAAGGTGAACGGTACTAGTGCTAAAAGATCTATAGGATGTTGTTCACCAAGCAGATAAAAAAATTGAACTATGTCGACAAGGTCGTCTTCGTCTTAACCAAGAGAAAAAAACAGACTTTTGTTCATCATCTATGTTTTTTATCATTTATCATTTGTCTTTTATTATGTAATATGTGAATAATATTTGCGAAAATATTTCAAATGACTCTAATTAATCAAAAACGTATAAAGTGTTTCTCAGTTCAATGATAAAGATTTTAGAGCATGTTGGTTTTTAACTAGATATCTAACTCAAAAAAATATTAAAATAATAAAAAAATATGATAAAAAAAAGTTGGAGTTCTTAAATCTCTTAAATAAGAGACTCATCCACATTTTTAGATACTTAAAGTACACATGTAATAATCTTATTGAATCAATTTTTTTTTAAAAAAATTTAAATAAAAAAACTAAATTTTTGTTAAAATATTAATATTTTAACATTAAGAACCTCGAATTAATCTGAATAGCTAACTGATTACGTATATTTCTTTAAACTGATGCATTTCAAATACAAAAAAAAAAAAGCGATTTCTGGTAGGTGCGATTTCAGGTGGAGAAGCGACTATTGCGAAGCGGTGCGGTCGGGTGCGGCGGTAGTGATGGCTTAGACGGGGTTCTTCGAGTCGACGATTCTCGTTTCAGTGAACCCTTCATCCTCTTAGTGACGATTGGGGATATGATCCCGTTTTATCTACGAGTTACCTGGAGGAGGTGGGTCTTTTGTTTTAACTTCATCGACGAGAGAGGATCTTCGGTGGATGGGATTGAGGTGTTACAGCGAGGCTCAAGGACGTTTGGTCTTCTTCTAGGGTTTACCATCAATTTTTTAGGATTTTTTGCAATGAGATCGTGGGTTGATTTAGCTGACGATTGGTGTTAAGATTAATCCAATTGACTTGTCAAATGTTGATAGATCTAGACATTCTATGTTTGTGTTTGAATAATCTTGTTTGGGTTTGGGGAAAATTGTCGTATTTGGTTTTTCGGAATAGCGGATCCTTGGAATCGGGGAACAAAATCAGGCTTTGTGATAACATTAACTTCACAAATCCAGATTTTGTCTTGATCCCCTTTTGGTGTGAGGTGTGTGTCGGTGAGACATATAATGTGAATTTGTTATTTCAACATTCGACTTCAGCTGTGTGTTATTGTTTAATGGAATGGTCGGTTATTAAATACGATTTACGATCATTTTATTTGTCAAGGTTTAGTGGCATGATCGAGAAGCATGGTTATGAACGGTTCTGTGGAAGTTTGAGTTCGTTAGGCCTTCATAGTAGTGTAGTTCTGAATTTGGTTAGTTATATTATACTAGTGTGTTTTTCAAAGGACATGATTACTAGATGTTTTATGACTTTTGCTAGGATTACTAGTTGTTTACGGGTTAAGTATTTCATGCTTTTACAGATGCTGAATCATAAAATGTTATTCTCGCTTTCTTGTTTCATGCAGCAGATAGGGGCTTACACTACGCTGTTAAAGTTGGATGTTTAAGCTCAGGGAAGGTACGATGGTGCCATGAAAACTCTCTGTGGAAGAATAGTGGTTCGATTCTGGAATGTAACCTATATATGGTTCAGGTACGATCGGTTCATGGATAGGTAGGTATGACATTATTCAAATACCTAGTATTTCAGGAATAAAGGATAAGTTTATAGCGGGCTATTTTATAGGGGTTACTCTGTTACGAGTATTTATCAAGTTTGTGAATTTTTCAAATTTGAATCAGAGTTTGAAAATTTTAATAATTGTGGGGATAGATTTTTGGAATGTTAGGAAGCAGTTTCCTCGTTTTGTGTGGTTAAGTAAACGTTCCTATGGTTTGAGATGGGGTCTATATAATCATTTTTTTCGAAGAGGGTTTTACCATCCTTGTTTCTTGCAGATTTGACATTTACTATTAATAGTGTTAACCGGATTTTTGGTAGGTTTATTGTCGGTGATAACATTGGGAAGATGTCTCAGGTTAGCTCCCCGCCACGAAGACTCAACATTAAGATACCTAAGATTGAGAATTCTGATTTGTTGGCCAGAACATCTAAAGAGTTGATGGACCGATGTCTGAATCCTACGATTCAGAGTGTGGACACGTTCCTCTTCCGTATGCCTCAATTATGGCATCTGGTGGGTAAGGTAAGTGGTCTGAATTTGGGGAATGGGCGATTTCAATTTAAGTTTCAGTTTGTGACAGATTTAGAGGGAGTACTTAGTAGTGGATCAGTTAAATTTGATGGTTGGATGGTGGCTTACGCGCCGTGGAAGCCAATGGCTGATGTGGATTACCCGAGCACCATAAGTCTCTGGACCAGAGTCACGGGCATCCCTTTCGAGTATAGGGTGGAGGAAGTTTATAAACTTGTGGCAGAAGCAATTGGGGTTGTGGTCAGAATTGAGGTGGTTAAGGGTCATGTATTAGTGGAGTTTACATGCTCAAAGTCTTAGTCTTTTCTTTCATCTTGGAATTCGAAGAAGGGAAAGAATTGAAAATAATGTTCGAGTATAAAGGTTAGAAGGCTTTTGTTCTCTCTACTTTCATATGACTCATGATGCCTCAGTTTGTTATAAAATGAAACAAGTGGATAGTAGAATGCTAGTTGAGAAAAAAAGGAGTATGTTGGTGTCTGGAAGAAATAAGAGCATTAAGGGAGTTGTTCTAAGTGGAAAAATTAGTGGAGGGGTCTCTATTGCGGCTCAAGATTTTAGAGGAACACATGTGGGCCCTAAGAGAGGTCGGGTAGTTAATAAACCTATACTAATACTGATTGAGCCAGTTCAGGTAGTCGGTGTAGAGGTGGCGTTGGAGTCTCTATCTTCTAAAAAGGTGAGACGGCCGCTGTTTAAGGAGGTTGATGATTCTCTGGTGGTTAATACAGTTAGTGGCCCTCAGTCAGAGATGGTTCGGAGTATACAACAAGTGGAACTGTTGGTATTGAAGAACGAGATGCGGGTTGATGAACTGTTGGGTACGGGTAAGGGTAATAATGCCTCGGGGACAAATTCACACGATTGTGATGATGTAGGCGAGGCTGCTGTGTTGGTAGAAACGGTGTCTGAGGGATTGGAGGAGTCCGATTTGGAAACAATGGCATTTGAGGCCGCTATGTGTTGCAGCCAAAACTTGTCCAAGGTTTAAATGGCAAAATTTCATGAGGAATTTGCCAAAAAACTGCAAAAGTGTAAAGAGGCCAGAGCCTCAAAACTGCCTCCTGGTCCGAGTAGAGTCTCTTCAAGAACATCAACACCAATTCGTGATGCGTGTACCAAGAAGATGTCTATCATGGAAGCTTTATCGCCTTGCAAAACACCGAAGAATTTCAAGGTGAAGGATGGGAAGTCAAAGGAGCAAGACAAAGGCTCCATGAAGTTTTAGTTTTTTAAATGCTTTTACAATCTTTATGTTGGAATTTTCAGGGTATTGGTAATAAGGTCTCCATAAATTATCTTAGGGATATTTGGAAAAAGTTTAAACCTGATTTTTTTTTGTCAGAAACAAAAAAAAATTTCCTATTTATGGAAAAAATTCAGTTGCATTTGGGCTTTAATTGTTTATCAACTGTTGAACCAATCAGTTTAAGTGGTGGTTTAGCTTTTTTTTATAATGATAATTTTAATGTAATTATTAATTATAAAGACAAAAATATGATTGATATCAGAGTGGAGCTAAAAGGTGTCATGAGTCATATTACCTTTCTATATGGTGACCCAAGGCAAAATCAGAGAGTTTTTGTTTGGGAACGGTTGACCAGGATGTGTGTTCATAGGAATTCGCCATGGATGGCCATTAGGGATTTTAATGAACTTTCGGAAAATCATGAAAAGCAAGGTGGTTCTTTACGTAATGTGCTATCCTTCATGACGTTTAATCAAATGCTCCACGATTTTGGGTTTATAGATTTTCCAAAAATAGGAACCTAGTGGTCATGGTGAGGTGTTCGAAGCAACGGGGTGATTCGATGTATCCTAGATAAGGCTTTCAGTAATGTTGACTGACATGATTTATTTTCAAAATCAGATTTAGAGTATCTAGATATGATTGGTTCAGATCATCATCTCATATTACGATGATTTCAGGATCAATTCAACATACTTCATAAGCAATTCGCTTTCGAGAAATGATGGATCGGGAAAGATGGTTTAAATGAAGTAATTGCCAAGAGTTGGAGGGGAGTCTCTATTCAGAGAACTATCTCATTAATAGGGAGAATAAGGTCCTGTCGCAAAGAGATTTCACATTGGTGATGTCTACATATTTCGCCAGGACGACAGAGAATAGTAGAACTAAAGCGAGAATTAGAGGATTGTAAAAATAATCCAATTAATGAACCATCATCTATTTTAGACGCATCGGTAAAATTAAAAAAGGCTTATGTGGATGAAGAGCTTTACTGGAAACAGAAAACTCGGATCAAATGGCTTCAGGACGGGGATGAAAATAATAGATTTTTCCGTGCTTAAACCTCACAGAGGATGACAAGAAATAAGATTGTGGGACTTATAGATTCCTGAGGAATTTGGGTTACCAAGGAGAACAAAATAGTAGCTGACGCTTCGGCTTATTTTTCTGCACTTTTTGATAGTGGAGGAATTGATATGCGGTATTTAGGTGATATAGAAGCAAAGGTGACTGATGCGGATAATCAGTTATTGCTTTGTATGGCTACCGAGGAGGAAGTCAGGACGACTCTATTTTTGATGGATCCAGGGAAGACTCCGGGACCGGATGGGATGACCGCCTTATTCTTTCAGCAATCCCGAGAGCTGATCAAGTTGGATTTGCTGACCTTGGTTACAGATTTTCTTAGAGAGGGTTACTTTGAGAAGGGCTTAAATAAGACAAATATATGTCTTATCCCTAAGATTTCTCATCCAACTAAAATGGCGGAGTTCCGACCTATTAGCCTTTGTAATATTGCCTATAAGCTTATATCAAAGATAATGTGTTTGAGGCTTAAATGACTTCTACCAAAGCTTGTTTCGGACACACAGTCGGCTTTTGTTTCTGGGAGGCTTATATCAGATAACATTATGATTGCTCAAGAGATGTTCCATGTGTTGCGAACTAATATTCCTGTTAGGAATCAATTTATGGCCATAAAAACAGACATGAGCAAAACTTACGACAAGATTAAATGGAATTTTGTAGCCACCTTACTTCGCAAACTAGAGTTTTGGAAGCGATGGGTGAAATGTATTATGTTTTGTTTGATATATTTGGAATATTTTTTAATTATTAATGGTGTTCCAGGGAGAAGGATTATTCCTCATAGGGGGTTACGGCAAGGGGATTCCTTATCACCATACATTTTTATTCTTTGTATGGAGATCTTAATTATTAAGTTAAGAGAGCCCGAGAGAATTAACCTTATTACGAGGCTATCTATTGCACGGTCTAGTCCATCTGTTTCTCATCTGTTGTTTGCGGAGAATAGTTTGTTTTTTGTAAGGCCACAACAGAGGAAGCTGTACAAATTTTAAATATTGTTCAAGAGTATGGGATGGTTTCTGGGCAACAAATTAATTTTGCAAAATCATCTATTCAATTTGGGTCCGATATTTTGGATCACAAGAAAATAGAGTTACAACGAATTCTTGGGATCACTAATTTAGGTGGTATGGGTTCGTATTTAGAGTTGCTGGAAAACATAGGAGGAGCCAAAACAAAATTATTTGCTTATGTACGGGATAAGATACTATAAGGCATAAGTAATTGGTCAACTAAATTCCTTTCCAAAGGAGGGAAGGAGATTTTGATTAAGTCGGTTCTTACAGCTAGGCCTGGGCATTCGGGTACCCGGACCCGATCGGGTTGGGTCTTTCGGGTTTCGGGTATTTCGGGTTTACCAACCTAAGACCCGATCGGGTATTTTTAGCGGGTCCGAGTCGGGTTCAGGTATTAAATTTCGGGTTGGGTTCGGGTTATCCAAATTTTTTAGCTAATTTTTTAATTAAAATATTTTCAAGAAAACAGTTTTAAAAATAACAACTTATTAAACTATTTAATATTTTAGTTTTATAATGTTATATTGATTATAAATTGATTAGTTTTTTAGATTTGTAATTATAATTTTAAATATTTGTGTAACTATAAGTATATATATATAAATATTTGTGTAAATATATTATATATTTTGGGTATTTCGGGTACCCGTTCGGGTTTCGGGTTTTACCCGATCAGGTTCGGGTACCCGTATTTTCATAATGTAAAACCCGTTCGGGTATTTTATATATATTGGTTCGGTTCGGGTTCGGGTATTTTGGATCGGGTTTGGATTCGGGTTCGGGTTTCGGGTATTATGCCCAGGCCTACTTACAGCATTACCAAATTATGTAATGTCTTGTTTTCGGTTACCTAAGGGGGTCATTAAGAACTTAATATTAGCAATAACTGATTTCTGGTGGGCTAGTTCCGAATTGTCTAAAGGTATTTATTGGCAAAAATGGAGGGCGATATGTTCCCCGAAGACGGAAGGAGGTTTGGGTTTTCGAAATTTGGAAGATTTTATTCGGCTATGCTGGCTAAACAATGTTGGCATCTCATCGATTTTCCGGAATCGCTGTTAGCCAGAGTATTGAAGGGCCGATATTTTAAGGACTAATGTCTTTTAGAGGCGCCACTGAAAGTGGGCTCTTCGTATGGGTGGCGTAGTCTCTATTGTGGTAGAGTTATAGTTTCCAAGGGGGGGGGTATTAGGAGAATTGGAGATGGAACAAGTATCAAGGTTTGGAGTGATGCATGGATACTAGATTCGGATCCCCGGCTAGTATATAGGTCGAATCTGCATTTATTTCCGGATATTGTTGTTGATCAGTTCATTGATCAGCAGACAGGTAAATGGAAAGAAGTGTTAGTTTGACAATACTTTGAACCTGGTGATGTATATTTTAATTTAGGAATTCCGATTCTTCAGCGGAATATAACGGATTATTGGGGATGACATTTCACTAGGACAGAGCGATACTCGATAAAGACGGGTTATCAAGTTGTCAAGAGCGTTTCTAGGGAGGTGCAGCCTAAATTCGGGTAAATTTTCATCCTTTGTATGATAAAATTTGGAATCAAAATTTTCCAAATAAGATAAAACATTTTCTATGGCAAGCTTTATCAGGTTGTATAGCTGTGAATACAAACTTAATACAACGAGGTGTTAAGTGTGAGATTAGTTGTACACGATGTAATGCGGAACATGAGTGTATTACTCATGTCTTATTTTTGTGTCCGCTGGCCATTCAGGAATGTGCTTTATCTTGTATTTCGTCGACACCAAATAGGTTTCCTAGAGCCTCCATTTGGTTTAATTTGGATTATTTGTTCGAAAGCTCATCTAAGAATGATGATATGTGATATACCTTATTTATACCGACTTATAGCTTACTAATTCATATGTTTTCTTTAGTATTTGTCGTGTTTTTAGAGTCTTTTCAGGTACAAAACGCAAGAATACTTTGGATTCCACATGCTGAGCAAGAGTGGAGCTTAACTTTGGATTTTTTCACTATTAGCTAAACGATCGGTCGAGCAATACCAAGATCGATCGATAGCAATTTTAGATAGGGAAAACTGCGTTCGATCTAATGACCGACTCCTCATGCCTGACGCGATCGACCCCCATTCGTCTGTGTCATGCGCACGATCCATTGCACGACCAAACACTCAGAGATCGATCGAGCCATTTAAGGAGAAGTTGTGCATGATCCTTTGCACGATATGGAAGCTTCACGATCGAATGAAGAAAGGTTGATCGATCGGGCAGTCTAAGGATCGATCGATCCACGACTCTGCGAAACGAAAAGGGAATTTCCTTATTTCGTACTAGTTTTGTTTACTCTATATATTAGGTTAAAACACGTTTTAGACATGCTTTTAGAGAGAGAAAAAGGAGCAGACTCTTATTGTAACCTAGAGGAGAAGGATTAAGATCTCTACATCATTGGAGAAGATTCCTAAACCTCTATTGCATCTATTCTGAGTTTTGAATGAATTCCTTTTAATTGCTTGCTTGTTCTCTATTTCCACGTCTGAGTAGTTCATAGTCAAGTTTAGGGTATTCTAAGGATATTAAAGGAATTAAGGATAAGGAACAAATCAGTCTCAATATTGGAATCTCAACCTAGAAACATGGTTAATGCTTAGGTTAGAGTAGGTAACTAATCTATGATCTCATGATACTTATTATCCCAGAAGTTTAATAAGAACCAGAACCTTTCTAGGTAAGCAACAGCGTCACTACCAACGAGAGTTGATGCTATGTTGGGTTGTGGACACTTAGGAACCGTTAATACTGCATGGTTAGAATCCCAAAACCAACTAGAGTTAGGATCTCTAGGATCTAGGCATAGTGATTATCGCTGCGAGAGTAGGGTAGTCAATTGTTATTTCTTAGTCGAGAATGGAACTGATCTTGCCTGAATATATTCCTCATCCTACCCCTGATTTCCTTATGAATCCCCTAGACTTGATACTTTAGATATCGTTTACATAAGATTTCCTAGTTGCACTCAAAAAACCCATCGACTTAGCTCTAGTTAAATAATCAAATCGTTAGTGTGGCAATTGGTCTTCGTGGATTTGATCCCTAAATAGTATTACGTTTGATGTGTACTTGCAGTAGGATATATGGTTAAAACTCGTGGTATCAAGTTTTTGGCGCTGCTGCCAGGAACCAATAGCAGTACCTTTTGATTATTTATTGAGTTAGAGAAGAGACCTTCGTTTACCTTTTGTTTTCATTTCTTTTTTTTGTTTTTCAGGTATTGATTTTATAATGACTGACAGAGAAGAAAGCGTAGCCGATTTTACAAGCCATGAAGCTACGTTAGAACATTTAAGACGAGATATTGAAGAGTTGAAACAGGAAAAAGATGCTAGAATAGAAAAGATGTCAAGAAGGGTCATTGGTGAAATTGAAACGCCTCACCACTACTATCAATGTCGATCAGCAATTTCTGTTAGCTTACCAGAGGGTTGAATTGAGCATGAGTTGAGCCCTCCTTTGATAGCATTGATTAGACAATTTTCCTTTCACGGTTTTCCTGCTTAAAATCTTACAGATCATCTCGAAAACTTTGAGAAAATCTGCAATACATCCGCACCTAGAGGAATCCCTGAGGACTATGCTAAGTGCAAACTTTTCAAATTTTCTTTGGAGGGAAAGGGAACCAAATGGCTTCAGTCTTTGCCATCAGGGTCGTTAGCCTCATGGGAACAAGTTAGAAACAAGTTTCTGGATCATTTCTTTACCAAAGAAAAGACTGCTAAGTTGAAGAACCAGATTTCAAATTTTTATCAAAGAGACGATGAGTCTTTTGGAGAAGTGTGGGAGGGATAGGTTGGAAGGACATAGAAGGGATTGCCCACACCATGGTTTCAGCGATGAACAAGTTCTGAACTCCTTTTATAGCGGACTGAGTTGGAGTTTTAAGAAGCTACTCAATGCTTCAAGTAGGGGAGATTTCACTACAAACACGAGTCAGAGCGCTTTTCAGCTGATTGAGAATTTGGCTGTGAGTACAGGGGATTTACGTGATCACGAAGAATATTCACCTAGGATGGACAAAATCGCAGGGATAGGTGAGAAGCTAGACCAGTTCATAGCTTCAAGTGAGTTTAGGAGGAAATCTGTTAAACTTTACCCATCACAGAAGAAAGCAATCCTTTAAGACTGTTAATCGTAAGTACTTTACACCGAGCAAAAGGCTACAACAAGTCCCACTCATTCATCTAATGACGAGATTAAAGCTTTATTGGAGCAGGTCATTCAGGGTCTATTTAGGACTACATCCGAAATCAATAATCAGATGGGAGTTATGTACTCAGAGTTGAGTTTAAGGATTTATTATGTTATGTCTAAGGTGGTGAACACGACCTTTTTTCTGGCTACGAATGATGATCATCGAGCTTGTGATGCTGTTATGTTGAGAAGTGGTAGGGAACTTGAACAAGAGAGAGTAGTAGTCGATGTTGAGGATGATAGAGCTAAAGAGGTTTGTGAGAACGCCAATACCCCATCCCACCGAAGAAGTCCAAAAAGGATTTAGAGAACGCTAAATGTAAGGAGTTGTTATCAAATCTGTCTATTCGGTTACCTTATGTTGATGCCTTGCAGATGATACCTTCACTTAAGAGCTATGTCAAAAGCTTAGTGACGAACAATGTCATAAGAGAAGATAGAGTGATGATGATCACGCAGGATTGCAGTTCCAGACTTCAAAATCACTTTCCTAAGAAAGAAGAAGATCCTGGATGATTTGTACTTTCAGTTCGGATTGGTTCTATGAATTTTGAGCGTTCGTTGTGTGATCTAGGGTCAAGTGTAAACCTAATGCCATATCCTGTAGCATTGAGGTTAGGATTCTCGAACTTCAAGCAAACCAAGATCTCTCTTATCTTTGTAGATCGTTCAGTGAAATATCCAGTGGGTATTCTCGAGGATCTTGATGTTAAAGTTGAGAATACATTAGTACAACCGATTTTGTGGTGTTGAAGCTGGACGAAGAACCTAAGACCCTTTCATCTTAGGTCGACCTTTTCTTCGAACAGTAGGTGTTATGATTGATGTCAGGAATGGAAGAATAGATCTACAGCTAGGGGATATGAAGATGAGATTTGAGATGGACAGGATGCTGAAGAAACCAATGTTGAATGGCATGACCTTTTCTGTGGACACTTCTAAAGAGATTGCAGAAGAATTAAATGAAGATATGTACGTTGAGGACCCTCTTGAGCTTGCGCTTACAAGAATAGAGTCGAATTGTGGGTTTGCAAACGACGAAGCAACAAGTTATACCAGAATGTTGGATTCATGCAAGTAGATTGAGAAGATTATAGTCTATGCAGTTTTGGACCCTCCAAAACCATCCATACCTTCAGCTTTGATATACCCTTGGAGTGAGTTAAAGGCTCTCATAGTCGAGCTTAAGACTCTCCCAGCAGGACCAAGGTATGTATTTCTCGGCCCTAATTATACCTATCATGTAATCGTTAATACTAAGTTGAATGGTTCTGAATTGGAGACGACTATTGAGAACTTCAAAAGTACCGTAGGGCTATAGGTTATTCATTAGCTGATATCCATGGTATTTCACCCGAGTTATGCATGCATTGGATACATCTGATCGATGAGTCTAAGAGTTCTATAGAGAACCAAAGAAGGTTGAATCTAAATATGAAAGAAGTTGTCAAGAAAGAGATAATGAAATTGTTAGAAGCAGGGATCATATATCCTATATCCAATAGTAATTGGGTTAGTCATGTCCATGTCGTACCTAAGAAGAACGAGAATAACGAATTGATACCTACCAGAACTGACACGGGTCATAGGATGTGTATTGATTTCAAGACTTTAAATTTTTCTACTAAGAAGGACCACTTCCCTATGTCCTTCATGGATCAAATGCTTGAGAGATTGGCTAACCATTCTTACTACTACTTTTTAGATGGTTATTCAGGTTTCTTTCAGATCCCCATTCATCTAGACGATCAGGAAAAGACGACATTCACATGCCCTTATGGTACATTTGCATATCACAGAATGCCATTTGGGTTATGCAATGCTCCAGCCACTTTTCAAAGATGCATGATGTCGATTTTCACTGATATGATTGAGGATATTATGGAAGTTTTTATGGATGACTTTTCTCTGTATGGTTCTTCTTTCTTTGGTTGTCTTTCTAACCTTTGCAGGGTTCTCTAACGTTGTCAAGACAAGCATCTATTGCTAAATTGGGAGAAGTGTCATTTTTTGGTTAGAGAAGGGATTGTACTCGGTCACAAAATATCAGGGAAAGGAATCGAGGTTGACAAGGCGAATATTGAAGTAATGACAAGCTTGAAATCACCAACTATAGTCAAGGAAATCAGAAGTTTTCTCGGTCATGTCGGTTTCTACAGGAGGTTTATTAAGGATTTTCGAAGATAGCTAGACCACTCACTCAATTGCTATGCAAGGACGTTAAGTTTAAGTTTACCAAAGAAAGCGAGGAAGCCTTTCTAACCTTAAAATGAACTTTAGTTAGTGCACTGATAGTTCAGCCACCGGATTGGGAACTACCTTTTGAGATTATGTGTGATGCGAGTGATTACGCAGTTGGAGCTGTTTTGGGGCAGAAAAGGGACAAGAAGTTGCATGTAATCTACTATGCTAGCCGAATACTCGATGATGCTCAATGAAAGTATGCAACTACAAAAAAGAACTTTTGGCTATCGTTTTTGCCTTTGAGAAGTTAAGATCTTATCTTGTCGGTTCTAAGGTGATTGTACACACGGATCATGCTGCTCTTAAATATCTCATTTCCAAGAAAGGTGCTAAGCCTAGGCTGCTTCGTTGGGTGCTGTTACTGCAAGAGTTTGATCTTGACATCAAAGACAAAAGAATATGGTAAAGTTAGGATCAAATTTACAACGTAATCGATGTAAAGAGGTTGCAAAAGGTGGATTCAATGTACCGTAGCGGTACAATGCATGAGGTTTCGTAAATACGTTAAGGTGGATTCAATGGACCGTAATGGTACAATACAAAACGTCGTAAAGACGTTGGCACTTAACAACGTCTTTACGACGTTTTTTAGCCCCAACGTCTTTACGGCATTTTGTACCATTCTTTTTTTTGCTAAGTGTTTTCGAAATGTTATATTTCCTTAGTGTTTTCACGATGTAATCATTTGTTCTCGCGTTTTTAATCACAAGTAAACTACTAAATTGAAATGATTTATAAAACTTAGATTGATATAAAGTAGATTACATGAAAATAGTAACATAGATTGTTCTTACATTATAAATCGTAGTATCAATCAGATTCTTCACTGTTACTACCATTACCACTACTTGGATTACCACTTTCTGTAAACTCGTCACGTTCATCATCGTCATCATCTTCTACAGGGAGATCCTCGTACAATTAATCACAATGTATACAATTCACTCTTACTTGACCATTCAACCATAGTGCAAAGTGCATATCTTTCCGCTTAAGTACTTCTGCATATGAAATTCCTTCAATAGTTTCTTTTACCTGACTAAAAAATAAACTATACATGTATAGAAATATGTTAATTTAAAAGTATTACATATTTCATTAAATATATACAATTCATATACATATATATATATATATATATATATATACCTTTCAAACGGAAGCACTTTAGTACAATTCAGAAGTATATATGTGTGTGCCACGTGGCGGTCTTCGGGACTACTCCACCAAACTTCTTTTAATTTGCCACTGTGACGTCCAATTGGGGAAAAAATATCAGGAACTCCCTCTACTACATAAGTTTGGGCGACACCACCATCATCATATCTCCTAGGTGCTCTTTTTCGTGTGTGAACGGTGGGTGCAAAGTAGTACGATGTGAAATGCGATGTTTCTTCTGTCAGACTACCAGCAACGATTGACCCTTCGACTTTTGAGAGATCCTTTGCTTTGCCCTTAAGCTTTTTCATAAAACGTTCAAATGGGTACATCCATCGAAAATGAACAGGTCCTGCTAAGAGTGCTTCGTGAGGAAGGTGCACTTGGAGATATTCCATAACATCGAAGAACGAGGGAGGAAAAATATTCTCTAAGTTGCACAACAATAGCGGTATATTTGTTGAAAGTTGTTCACCTTCTACTGTGATTGTCCGTGCACTCAAATCTCTAAAAAAGCTCCAATACCTAAAATATACACCGCACATTATAAGAGTTATATATATATGTATATTTATATCCATTACTATATTATGTTAAACAAATACCTGCAAGTACTTCATGTACATTTTTTGGAAGTAACTCCGTCAAAGCAAAGGGTAGTAGTCGTTGCATGAACACATGACAATTATGACTTTTCATCCCTGTAAATTTTTGCCCTTGCTCAACACATCTTGAGAGATTTGAAACATAACCATCAGGAAACTTCACCTCTGATGACACCCAATTGAATAACGCCGTTTTTGCCTCAGATGACAACCTAAATATCGGAACTGGAATTTTGCCGTCACTTTTGATATGCAACTCACTCCTCGAACAAATAGCTGGTAAGTCTAAACCTGAATTCCTGTTATCCTTTGTCCTACCAGCCACATTCAAAATCGTATGCATGATATTCTCAAAAAAATTCTTTTCGATGTGCATCACATCCAAATTGTGTCGAATCAACAAATCTTTCCAATATGGCAGCTCCCAAAATATACTCTTCTTATGCAAGTTATGATGTCGTCCGTAATAATTCAGCATATTATTAGGAACGTGCCAATTACCTCCTCGAGGAACAGTTGCCAAAGCCCCGTAATAATCCGTATTTGCTTCGATTTCCTCTCCTGATAGATACACTGGTGGGGGATCCTTTACCTTAACTTTACTTCTGAATAGAGTCGTGTTCCTTCGGTAAGGAGCTACAATCAAACCAAGACGTCTTCCTACCATGCTTTAGTTGGAATGCATATATCCTCCCAATGCAATATGGGCAAGCCAATCTCTCATGTGTTGTCCAACCAGATAACATTCTGTAGGCAGGGAAGTCACTTATCGTCCACATAAGCACCGCCTTCATCGTAAAATTTTTTTGGATAGAACAATACATATGCTCGAACACCGTGCGTCCATAACTATTTCAGCTCATGAATTAGAGGTTGCAAAAACACGTCAAGAGACCATTTCGGGTGATTAGGACTAGAAACAAGTATACTTAGAAATAAAAATTCTTTTTCCATGCACATTTCCGGAGGAAGGTTATAAGGCGTGAGGATTACTGGCCACAAAGAATATTGTCTACCAGACATTCCAAACGGACTAAAACCATCGGTGCATAGAGCAAGATAAAAATTTCGAATATTCCTAGCAAAACCTTTGTGTACCGTATTAAAATGTTTCCACGCCTTTGCATCTGAAGGATGATTAATCTCTCATTCCGTCTGTGAATGCTCTGCATGCCATCTCATCGCAGTTGTTGTCCTCTCCGACTGATATAACCTCTTCAATCTATCAGTTATTGGCACATACCACATCCGTTGATACGGAACCTTCTTATGCCCACTCCCATGTGCCTTATATATTGGCTTCTTACATAATCGACATTCTTGTAACACATCATCATCTTTCCAGTAGATCATACAATTATCTATACAAACATCAATGGTTTCGCACGGCAACCCAAGACTATAGACCAATATCTGCGTCTCAAATATGATTCAGCACACACATTGTCTTCGGGCAAATACTCTTTGAGCAAGTGAGTCCATATATTCATGCATGATTGAGATGAATTACATTCTGTTTTAATATTCATCATCCTAGCTGCCAATGATAATTTAGACAGACCTTCTCTACATCCCTCATAGAGAGGTTGGTTTGCAGCATCTAGCATGTCATAAAACCTTTTTGCATCTAAATTGGGTGCTTCCGCAACTATATGTTGATCAATATTAGTTTCATGAAATGCATCTGCGACCATTTCATGCATCCTATCATGTTCTACAACCCCATGAATCTCATTCTCATAACCAACATCATGCAAATTACTTGATTCACCTATATTAGCATCAACATTCTTAAAATTACTACTAGTTGCTTCATCATTCCCACGACCGATATCACCTTCCCCATGGTGAAACCAAATGTAATAATGCGGTGTAAACCCTCTATTTAATAGATGATTCCAAACAGTTTCTACTCGGGCGAATTTCGTATTTTTGCATTTCCGACAAGGACATACCATCTTACCCGATTCAACCGTGATTTCGGTTCGACTAGCCTGGTGCATGAATATTTCTGCCCCGTTCATAAACTCCTTTGTCACGATTCTGGCAGCATCTCTATGCATATACATCCACTTCCGTTGCTCGAATATATCTCCACCAAAAGACATTTTTTGGATTTTTTCCTAAAACTGTTTTTTTTCTCCTCTACCACGTTTTTTTTTTTGTTTTTTGATGTTGTGATTAGTGAAGAGAGCCTTCCTCCTTATATAGGCAAAAAATTAACGATGATTTTACAACTTCTCAAAAATTACGAGTAAATTACAACACATGTACCTAACCATAAATATCTAATTTGAAATTACGTCCTTAAATAGTTGTAAACTACTTAGTCGTTAAAGAGTTGCAAAGTAGAGACGTTTTAACAACGAAATTATAAATTTAATAACGCCTTTACAACATAATTTAGAATTTTTTTAAACCTTTTACGTAATAAAAAAAAACGTGTTTACCTACTTTGACATTCGATTTTAATTCGATGTAAAATTTAGAGGTTGTAAAAGAGTTGCAATTTAGGGACTAATTAACAACGAATTGTTTATAAATGGGAAAGCGTTGTGAAAGAGTCGTAAAATACCAACTTGTTTACAACAAAAATTTTCGTTATCTCTTTACAACTCCTTTACGACGAAATCTCAAAACATCGTAAGGGAGATGCAAATATCTCCCAATTTTATAATGTCCCAAAAACGTTGTAAAATTTTTTCCCGAAACTAATGTTCTCTTGTAGTGTTTGTGAATAATTTTGATCTTCATGTTTGATCAGAGTTAATGATTTCGTTTAAAGTGTACACTAGTTTCTAAAGCTATTGTGACTTTTTTCTTCATTTGGATTGCAATGAATCAAATTGCTTCCCTTCATGTTAGTAAGTTGTAACAGATCAAAGTGTTTCTTTCGTGTTGTTTTCGTGTTTCCGTTGAATATTGATAAAAGCCCATGCCCCGCGTAACACTTGTTAAACTTGGGCCCTACTTTGTTCAAATAATTGATAAATCCACTTGTTCTCGAGTCCTGAATCGCAGCTTATGGCACATTGTTGCATTCCCCTAATGGTTCGTGAATGGTCTCTAAAGATCGCAGCTCATAATCTGGAACTTGAATCAATTCTTATGTGGGTTGATTTATCTGATGTCCCTAATCCCCTATTCTCACTATGTGGTTTTAGTTTTCTAGCTAGCCACATAGGGAAGCCCGTAAAGCTGCACCCTACTATCGAAAAGTGATAGAGACTTGACGTTGTCCTTGTTGAGGTTAACCTCCTTTGACCTCTGCCAAGCTGAATTATGTTTGAGCCTGGTCGTTTTGTTGCTTCTACTGTTTCCGTCTCATACATGTGGTTACTTTCTAAGTGTGAAACTTGCAATTCGTGGGGTCATATGAAGAAGGATTATCGTAAAAAGGCTCATGTAATGTAACTACCATTCTGCAAAACGGTGGTGCACCTACTATGCCTACTCCTCCTTGTACTGTTGCAGACTCTCCTGATACATGGGTTTTTTTGTCTGTCCCTTTAGATACCTTTGTTGTTGCATTTACAGATAATATCCATACAAATAAGGATACAGCTCATGCGTCTAATGTTGTTGATTCCACTATTTTTCCACCTCTTAGTGTTGTCTCTCTAGCTGTTGCAAATGAAAACTCGGAATGGAAAATGGTAAAGCGATCACATCGGGTCACTCCTGTTCCCAATTCCATGGTTCCTTCTGACTTGTGCCCTGCTTCTCCATCTAGATTTCAAGTTCTGAATCATATACCTGAATATTAGAATAACACTCTATCTCTCTATCATTCTCGATCGGCTTTGCACTTGTTTCATAAAATATGGGGATCTACCTCTTCGTACTAAAGATGCTTTTGAGGATATGTGTCATAAGCAGAATCAGGCTCTTCTACCGCCTGGCCATGCTACTTTTGAGGATGTATTACAATCCTCGGTTTACTTTGGTTCATTCTCAATCCAAGTTATTGAGCTGGTTATTGAGTTAGTTAGTTAGTTAGGAGTTGATTAATCTGTTAATCTTGATTTTCATTTGTATATAAACTAAAGATACACTTTGATTATGATTAAGAAGAAATAAAACAATTGCATCTTCATCTTCTCTACGTTTCCTTTCAATATGGTATCAGAGCGATGAGATTGTCTTCCGCCATTGTTGTTTCTTTATTTCTTCTTCATTGATTCATATGAAATCACCGCTAATTGCAGTTTGCTTGTTTCAATTTCTTGTTCTGCGACTTGGTTTGTCTTCGATTTCACTTGAATCACCGGCGTTTGCACCGTTTTTTCTTTCTTCCGACTTAAAATCTCGCCTTACTTGACCTTAATCGTTTGTCGCTTCTTTCTTTGTCATATATCGGCATTGATTCATCTATCTTCGACTCTATATTTCATCAGTTATAGAGTCAACTTCTCACGATAGTGCAATGCTTCCAGAATCGCATAAATATGCTGCAGATCAGTACGAAAATCCATATTTCCTTCACGCCTCAGACCACGCAGGTCTTGTTCTTGTTTCTGATCGTTTGACATCATTCTTAGATTTCCATTCTTGGAGACGCTCCGTTCGCATGGCTCTGAATTTCAGGAACAAGCTCGGCTTTATTGATGGTAGTATTCCTCAACCTCCTAATAGCCATAGGGACTCTTGATCTTGGTCTAGGTGTAATGACATGGTAGCAACTTGGCTCATGAATTCTGTTTCAAAGAAAATAGGACAGAGTTTACTCTTTATGTCAACTGCTGAAGCAATCTGGAAAAATTTGCTATCGCGATTCAAACAAGATGATGCTCCCAGAGTGTATGAAATTGAACAGCGCCTAAGCTTTATTCAACAAGGATCAATGGATGTGATTACTTACTACACTGAGCTGGTCACACTTTGGGAGGAACACAAGAATTATTTAGAGCTTCCGGTATGTACTTGTGGTAGATGCGAGTGCAATGCTGCAACACTGTGGGAACGTCTGCAGGAACGGAGCCGTGTTACAAAGTTTCTGATGGGATTGAATGATACATATGAGCCGACTAGAAAACATATATTAATGTTAAAGCCGATTCCATCTATTAAAGATGTGTTCAACTTAGTCACACAGGATGAGAGGCAAAAGTATATCAAACCAACAAGGCTTGATAATGTGGCCTTTCAAGCCTCTGGATCAGTAGATGTTATTCATAATGCAAATGAGGCTCCAAGGTGTTTTCACCCTTCTGAAAATGCTGCTTGTGTGGTTGCCTATAATAAGAATAAGCAAAGACTTTATTGCACACATTGTGGTCGTAATGGTCACACAATTCAGAAGTGCTACAAGCTGCACGGTTATCCTCCAGGACATCGTCTGAATCAACAAAGCAAAGGGCCAATGAACACTCAACATCAAGCAGTGAATCGGATGGGTAACAAGCCTCAATATGGGCAGCAACAACAACAACATAATGCGTCTAACTCAAATGCAATGGCGCTTGCTATGACAGATAATAGTGTAGCTCAATCTACACCTATGACTCTTGATCTGAGTCACTTTCACCCTGAGCAAGTTCAATCCCTGATCCGACAACTGAATGCTCATGTGAGTGGTCCAGAGAACAAGTCTCCTTTCCCTACAACTACTATAACTGAAGGAGCCTTCTGGTAATGTTGTCATAAAGTTTCCTTTTACAAATCTTTATTTTGTTAATAATTGTCTCACATATAAAAACATCTATGTTAACTACTTACATTCTGTAATTCCTAATGGTGCTTGGATTGTGGACAGTGGAGCTACTAGTCACGACTGTTCTAACTTGAATATGTTTAGGGAGACCTTTGCAGTGTCTGGTGTCACAGTCTCTTTGCCATCTCCCATATAGGCACAATAAGAATCACTGATAGGCTAGTGTTGAAAAACGTTCTACATGTTTCAAGTTTCAAGTTTAATTTGTTGAGTGTTAGTAGCCTCTTGACTGATTCAGATTGCTCAGCTCATTTTTACAATGATCATTGTCTTCTTCAGGACCTTACTCAGGGCTTGACGATTGGTAAAGACATTGTTTTGCGTGGCTTATACATACTGAAGACTGATGGTGCTTTAGTTGTTGAACCGTTCTGTGGATCCTTGACTGTTGATGAGGAGATTTGGCATGCTCGCCTTGGTCATCCATCACCAGCCAAGTTAGATTACATTTCTGATGCTTTATCTTTGTCTAAGTGTGCTAATTCTCACTCTTTATATTGTAGTGTATGCCTTTTAGCAAAACAGAAAAAGTTACCTTTTACTTCTCAAAATAGGTTATCCTCTGCTGCTTTTGATCTTTTACATTTAGATATATAGGGTCCTTTCTCAGTAGAGTCTGTTGATGGTTACAAGTACTTCTTGACAATTGTAGATGATTGTACTCTCACTTGACTTTATATGTTCCGAAACAAAGGTGAAGTCACTCGTGTTTTTCCTGAATTCCTTAGTTACATTCATACTCAGTTCAATGCTATTGTCAAATCTATTCGCAGTGATAATGCTCCTGAGTTATCCTTTACTAAAATCATTAAAGAAAAAAGGAACTTTGCATTAACTTTCTTGTGCTTATACTCCATAACAGAACTTTGTTGTTGAGAGGAAGTACCAACACTTGTTGAATATTGCTAAAGCCTTGTTATTCCAGTCTAATATTCCGCTTGTATATTGGGCTAATTGTGTTCATACGGCTGTTTTCTTAATCAATCGAACTCTTTCTTTGATTCTAGGAAAGAAAACTCCTTATGAATTGCTATTTGGTAAAGCTCCTGAATATATGTTTCTACGTTCCTTTGGATGTCTTTGCTATGTCTCTACTCTTATAAAGGATATAAATAAATTCTCTGCTCGTGTTTTGCCTTGTGTGTTCATAGGATACTCTTCTGGATATAAGGGCTATAAAGTTTTGAATATTGAAAATAATGAGATCTTCATATCAAGAAATGTTGTTTTTCATGAACAAGTGTTTCCTTTCAAGAATAAGTCTGATTCTGTGCATGTTGATAAGTTGTTTTCTAGATTCATCCTTCCTATGTCCACACTTGTTGTCATTAGTGATTCAATCCCACAGTTGGATAATTTTGTTCCTATTGATTTTGTTAATGAAGATAGTTTGCATAATCATGACACTACTGCATTACCACTTAGTACCATATCTTCATCAGAGACTACGACAACAGGCAATGCACAGGTGGCACCATCTGTCTTCAGGTCAAAACCACAGACTAAGGCACCAAGGTACCTCTCTGACTACCACTGTTCTTTAGCTCAAATTTCTTCCTCGAAAAACTCTACTTCACATCTCATCTCTTCTGTCATTGATTACACTAAATTTCAACCTTCCTATCAGTCTTTTGCTTTGTCTATTACCCTTGAAACAGAACCACAAAACTTTAAACAAGCCATGGCACATCCATATTTCCTAAAGCTATGGATGTGGAGATTTCGGCTCTCGAACACAAGCACACTTGGAGTGTTCAAACTCTTCCTCCGGTAAAGCATGTAATTGGGTGTAAATGGGTTTATACTACGAAGTATAATCCAGATGGCTCTGTCTCTCGATACAAAGCACGCCTTATTGCTAAAGGTTACTCGCAACAGGCAGGTGTGGACTATATAGACACCTTCTCTCTGGTGGCAGATGACAAGTGAGAAGCTAGTTCTTGGATTGGATTCAATATATGGATGGAACCTGTGTCAGATGGACGTAACCAATGCATTCTTGAACGGTGATCTCGATGAAAAGATATATATGAGCCTCCATGAAGGTTATACACCAGCAGATGGAGTCTTACCTCCGAATAATGTATGTCGCTTACACAAATCCTTGTATGGATTGAAGCAGGCTTCGAGACAATGGTATCAATGTTTTTGTGCAGTTCTTTTGAAGGTTGGTTATACGTAGTTCCCTACAGATAACACACTATTTGTTCGACATTCAGGTTCTTCTTTTACAGCTCTTTTAGTATATGTTAATGATATACTCATTGCTTTCAATGATGAAAAAGAATTAAGCATGAAGAATGTCTTAGCTGAAGCATTTGAGATCAAGGATATGGGGATTCATCGGTACTTTTTAGGCATTGAAATAGCAAGAAACTCTATTGGTATTTTCATATGTCAACGTAAGTATGCATTAAATATACTTTCACATACTGGAATGCTCGGATGTAAGCCATGTTCTGTACATATGGATCCAACAGTACGCTTAAGCAAAGACACTGGCAGTCCATTGAAGAATCCATCGAGTTATCGAGAACTGATTGGATTTCTTCTCTATCTCACTATAATTAGACCAGACATCCCGTTTGCAGTTCACAATCTTAGCCAATTTTTGTCTTCTCCGACAGATACTCACATGGAAGCTGCTCTGCGCATTCTTAGATATATCAAAACAAACCCTGGACAAGGTTTATTCTTCTCTGCAGATTCAAAACCATGTCTCAATGCTTTTGCTGATGCTGATTGGGCTACTTGCCCTGATTCTCGAAGATCTATTACTGGCTACTGTGTTTACCTTGGCTCTTCCTTGATTAGTTGGAAATCAAAGAAATAGAACACAGTAAGTCGTAGCAGCACTGAAGCTGAGTATCGCAGTATGGCTTTGGCAACTTATGAACTTCTCTGGTTAAATCAATTACTTAGAGACTTGAAGATTACGGTCTCATCTACAGCCAAGCTCTTTGGAGACAACAAATCTGCTTTATACATAGCCACAAATCCTGCGTTTCACGAGAGGACCAAACACATAGAAGTTGACTGCCACACGGTTCGGGATCAAGTGAAGAATGGTTTTCTCAAGCTCTTCCATGTAGCTAGCGAAAACAAACATGCGGACATACTCACAAAGGCTCTTCGTCCCGGTACTTTCAACTCTCTTCTTCGAAGACTATCCATTTCAAGCCTTTTTCTTCCGGATACTCATTCAAAGGCTTGACGGGGGTGTATCACAATCATCGGTTTACTTTGGTTCATTCTCAATCCCGGTTATTGAGCTGGTTATTGAGATTGTTAGTTAGTTAAGAGTTGATTAATCTGTTAATCTTGATTTTCATTTGTATATAAACTAAAGATACACTTTGATTATGATTAAGAAGAAATAAAACAATTGCATATTCATCTTCTCTGCATTCCCTTTCAATAGGATGCTTCCGCTGCGGCTGCTAAATGGCATCACCTAGCACACATCGAAGAGCGGATTTTTAGACAAAAATCTCGTATACAGTGGTTGCCCCGCTCTCTACTGATGAGATTTTCAAGGTTGTATTCTCTTTGCCATCGAATAAAGCTTCGGGGCTTGATGGGTACACTGTATAATTTTTCAAGGCTGCTTGGCCCACAATTAATTTTGACCTTGTCACAGTAGTTCAATCCTTTTTCGTATTAGGCTTCTTGACTTATGGAGTCAATGCCACTGCTCTGGCCATGATTCCTTAGCATTCGGAGGCTATTACTATGAAGGATTATCTCCCCTTTGCCTGATGTAACCTTCTCTACAAGATAATCTCCAAGCTCGCCAATCGTTTGAAGACTATCTTACCAGAGGCCATTAAGCCTAACCAATGTGCATTTGTCAAGCATCATTTTCTCCTTGAGAATGTCTTGCTCGCCACTGAATTTTTCAAGGATTACTTGAGCCCCACATTTTCTTCCATGTGTGCTATCAAACTTGACATTGCAAAAGCATTTGATACAGTCAAATGGCCTTTTTGTCTCAGTTTTAGAAGCCATGGGTCTGCCAGATATTTTCGTAAAATGGATTCACACGTCCATCTCCACAACATCTTTCTCCATTATCCTCAATGGAGATCTCGCTGGGTTTTCTGAAGTAAACGTGAGATTCGATAAGGGTGCCATTTATTTCCCTATCTTTATGTCATTGCAAATAATGTCTTATCAAATCTTCTCAATTATGCAGCAGTTATGGGTAAATTTAGTTATCATCCTAAATGTCAAGCACTAGGTCTCACATATCTTAGCTTCGCCGATGATATTATGGTTTTTCATAGGGTAAAGGCTCTTCTCTGTTGGGTATTCTTGAGGTTATGAAATCTTTTGGGGTTATCTATGGTCTTTATATTAATCAAGTTAATGTGAGATCACGCTAGTTTTGCTCGAACCGACTTTGTACTCTCTTTGTCAGCTATTAATTAACGTCTAATCTGATAAAGTTAGCATAAAAATGTTAATAAGCCTATGTATGACAATGTAACTATGAATTTAGACTTAAGAGAGTAATAGAATTCCGGGTATTGAACATTAACCCATCAATCAAAGGTTTCAAAGAACCATCATTGTCACGACAGGTTTTATAAAAGCCAATGAGAAAGTTATTTCAGTTAATTATGATCTTTGTTGATTTTATGGTCAAGTCAGTCTTCTCACTTCATAATTTCAAAGTCTCCCTCTATTCTATTTCATACCCCATTCGCGATTCGAATCTTATAGATGATTACTTCTCTACAGGAAACAAATTATTGGTTTTAACAAATGAGACAAGAAAAAAGAAAAAGTGATGGAGTCGTGGAAGACAGTTACTTGCGCGGGATATTAACGAAATTAAGACGAACGTGTGAAAATGGTACACGTGCCACACCTCTTTGATTTTTTGCTTTTATGTTATAAAACAAAACAAAAAGTTAGACATGCTCTTTAACCATAACTCTCACTTATTATTCATGCATTCCTAATAATGACCCACGATTATTTTGTTTAACCGCCAAATTAAGATAACGCATTGAAATACCATTAAATCCAAAGAACATTGAGCTAACCTTCGAATCTTATAAATACAAGATCAGTACAAGTAACTAAGATTCATCATCATAATCACAACACATAAACACAAAAACCTAATCAGAAAAATGGCGAATTTCTTCAGTATTCACATTCTCTTCGTTGTCTTCATCACGAGTACCAACAACAAACTTACTCTGTTTCTGTTTTTCTCTACAGATTTCAATATTATTTCTTAAAAACTCTCTTTTTGTGTTCATGTCTTCAATCACAACATAAAGGTTTCGTCTTTTTGTGTGAAATTGCAGGTAGCATTGCTGATTCCGCCACCGTCTTCACATTAAAGAACAATTGTCCTTACCCCGTTTGGCCTGGAATTCTCTCCGGAAACGATAAAACCCTCGGCGACGGTGGATTTCCTTTAACAACAGGCACTTCCGTCAATCTCACGGCTCCTGCAGGATGGTCAGGCCGATTCTGGGCTCGTACTGGTTGCAACTTCGATTCCTCCGGCCACGGTAACTGCGTCACCGGAGACTGCGGCGGAAGTCTAAAATGTAACGGCGGTGGAGTTCCTCCAGTTACTCTAGCTGAATTCACTCTTGTAGGCGATGGTGGCAAGGATTTCTACGACGTGAGCTTAGTCGATGGTTACAATGTCGAAATGGGGATAAAACCTCAAGGAGGATCCGGTGATTGCCATTACGCTGGTTGCGTCGCTGACGTTAATGCTGTTTGCCCTAACGAGCTTAGGATCATGGATCCACATACCGGAATCATTGCTGCGTGTAGAAGTGCTTGTGCTGCGTTTAATTCTGAGGAATTCTGTTGCACTGGAGCGCATGCGACGCCACAAACTTGTTCTCCGACTCATTACTCGGCTATGTTTAAAAACGCTTGCCCTAGTGCTTACAGTTACGCTTACGACGACGCCACGAGTACCTTCACTTGTTCCGGATCTAACTACTTGATCTCTTTCTGTCCCAACCATGCTTAAAACCGGAGCTCCGGTTTCGAGTCGTGTCTATTTCTTTTGTTTTTTATGTACTGAAAGATGATAACTTTATTCATCTTCTTCCATTTGTAAGCCTTTGTTTTCTAGTACGACTCAGTTACTTCATAAAATTTCAGAAAGTATTGATTTTTGCATTACCTAAAAAGATAGATGCTTAATTAGAGATTAGAGGGTTTCTTTGATTCAAGTAATTGGTTCATGATTTACTTACATGAGAGAGCAATTACCAACTAGCGTTTACCAAAAGAGACAGAGCTTACCTACTATATTCAAACTTCTAAGCAGCGGAATGGTTAAAACATGTGACCCGCGCAGATTCAACAGATTTTGTTACTCTATTCAAAGAGATTTAGCTGATGATGCAGTTAATGACCATTGTTTCTGAGTTCTTTTGATTTCCATTTGCAAGGCTTCTTCATTCCTGTTGCAGCTTGAACAAATCCCACAATAACCTGAAGCTCATCCATTTCCTGTAAACCAGAAAATTGTCTCAGATATATCTAAAATCAGAAGACATAACATATAGATAGTTTATGTTACCTGCGACATGAAGTGTCTCTGAACAATCTCAATAAGTTGCTCCTTTGTTGGATTAGGAAAAGCATCCACCTTTACAAAAAAGAGAGATCAATCACGTGTTGTTATAAACTGAAACTCTCTTTCAGTTTTACTTATAGCATAAAGATTGTTCTTTTTTACTCACGAGGTTAAAATGTCGCTGATATCTAAGTAGTGCAGGCATATCCAATTTACTAAGATCAACCTTCTGCATACAAAAACATATTCCCAAATCAGTAATCCAAACATTAAGACGAAACTCCCACCAGTAGAAGAAGTCCGAGGCATTACCATGTTTCCACGAGTTGTAAAACTTGAGCTTTTTGAGTGTGAGTCACAAGATAAAGCCCTGAACATTGTCTTTTGAGATAACCGAGATGATCTGTGTCCTCTCTGCTTGGACTTATGAGGCTTCAAACTATCCTCAGTTGCTGAAAAATACAAATGAAGAACCATCATAACAACATGTCACATTGATAGTAAGATTTCAAGCCATTTATTGACAGAGACAAGGAACCAAACTTACTCATATCAGATGGATTATTCCACTGTGTATGCTCAACTTCAAGATCATTGTCTTCTTCGTTACCTGTAGGAGGTTCAAGGACACTAAGCGCATTCCTCTGCAACTTCACTTCTATTCCATTTGTCAAAACCTGAAATTGTACGCCGTAAAACAAGTAAAGTTTATGACTTTTTGAATAATGTGAATGCTGGGAGACAAGAACTGGTGGAAGGAAGGAACTTGATATCGATACTAGTAAAAGATAAAATAAATTATGCATTGGGTTATGAGGAAATCGAATATGTTACTGATTTTTCAGTGTAAAGACAGAGAGAAATGGTGAAGTGATCATGTAGAAAAGGATCAAAGAGAGTAAATTTATAGTATAAAACTACACAGCCTAATGAAATGGAGAACATCTATAGAAGTGACTCGGTTGATGAAAATGACTAATCTGAAAAAGAAAGAACACATTGCTATTTATATTAAGCATCAAAAATTAGTAACAGGTAAAACAAATCAAAAAGCCAGCTTGAACCCACTAAGATCAAAAAAAGGGAAATAGAATTCTCAAGAAGTTGATTTTGCTCAAAAGAAAGTTGAGATCAATATCAGATCGTTATAATTCAATTTAGAAAACAAAACAGAAGTTAGTACATTTATATATAAAACAATCAAATTCCACCGGATTGACTTTTCTTTTTGTTGTGAATTAATGGATTCATCAACATCAGACCAGTATTAATATTCTGCATTATTGAGTTTTCTGATTCAAGCCAGAATCTAGATTTTATATTCAGATGCAAATTCTAAAGAAATGGAATTAGACAAAACTATGTAAGAAAAAACCAAAATGGAAGCTAAGTTTAGCTTACAAGCCAATGCCAGCCACCGAGTCCGACAGCTTTCTTAACAACGCCTTGAAGACCGACGAGTACAGATTTGGTACGGTTGTTTCCGGTAACGACAACTTTCGTGTGTCGTGGTAATACAGATAATTCTTCTTCACTACTGCAATCAGCAAAGCAACTTTGTAGCTGAGATAATCCTCCTCCATTAAGGATGCTTGAGTTCTGAGCAGCTTCCAGCATTTTTGTTTTAAAGACTCTATCTATTATTCGAAATCGAGTTTCAAGATCCTTGAATCGAGAGCTGTTGCATTTTGTGAAGGATTGGGGGATGAGATAAGAGAGGAATTGAGTGAAGAAATTAGGGTTTTTTGTGTGTGTTTGATGAAGGAAGACAGAGTAAGAGTGAGGGAGAAAGAGGAAAAAGCAGAGTATGAGTAAGAGAGAGAAAGAGCAGAGGAGGGAAGGGAAGGGACGATAGCGACCGCCTTCCCGTCACCACCAATTATATATTGACACGTGGCTTTTGTACTCCAACCATTTGCACTGTGGAAATTGAGCGGTTTTTTCAAGGATAGATACCACAAACCTTTTCTATTTTTTTTATATATTTAATTTTTACATTTTTTTACTTTTTACTTTGTAAGATCATATCTTCTCAACATAAAAAATGTTGTGATATATACAATCCAAATTTATAAATGCATTTTTTCATTTATACTATATTTTAGATTCACAAAACTTTTATGAATTTTTTAATTCATAGTAATTAAATCTGCAAACACGTATTATAATCAAAAAAATTCAATTTGAATTAGGTAAAATTTCAATTTACTATCGAATGCCAAACTATATATGTACAAACTAACTGTACTATCTAACTAAAAAAATCCTAACATATTATCACTTGACCAAAATTAACTTATTTAAATAGTATATATCTACTAAAAGTTAGATTGATAATATTGAATGATATCTAAACTTTATTGCGGACTAAATGACTTAAATTATTAAAATTAAATTTTAGTAAAAATTAATAAAATCTGACATTTAAAAATTAACTAAGTATACTTTTCAATTTTAAACTGATTTTTTGGTCAACTTAACGTATTCATTTTAAAAGATAAAAGAACCCATGCTATTGAAATTATAAGTTGTTATAAATGTGTTAGATTGGAATTACTATGAGAAATAAAATCCATAAAAAGAAGTTTAATTTCTTTATAAATTTTAGTAATACAAAGTTACAACTTAGAAACATATTATGAATATTATACATTGAAATTTGGAACGAAATAATGGATAGAGTAGTAGTAAAGAAAAGTGAAAATAATGGATTTGAGTAGTTTTGGATGAAATGCTCCAAAGAGAGATTTTGGGTACTAATTTGTATTGGAATAGCCAACTTTAAGCTTGTGATAGGATTTAAATAGTTAAAAAAGGAAATTTGAGGGCCACACTTGGTAAATATTTGTATATGTATACACGCGATCGACGTGAATCTGAATGGTTGACTGGGTTTTTGAAATCAAAGTCAGGCTTTTTGGGCCCATTCATTTTATTGTTTTGACTATTATACCCATGGAATTTGAATTTGAAATCACCTCCTATCAATCTCCATACAGACACATTGATTACTCTCTTAACACATACCTTTTTGTAAGTTTAAATTATAAGTAAATGGAACAGATGTGTGAATTCAAGGTTGAACAGTTAGCTCAAGAGTTAGCAAGTTAACGTGTAAGTAATCTAAAAAGCTAAACATGTTTCTATACAAAAGTCAATATTTTGGCCTAAAAGCCAAATATGTAAACTTCATCCACACAAATTTATCACTGTTTGTGTTTATAATGAAAATTCTTTGATTTCTATATAGATCCTTCATATATATAATTTAATTTTTGTAGCTTTGAGGTTATCATTTTTGTAGATTTTGATAACCAAGTATTAGTAACGCATAGTTTTAGTATCATAAAGCTGGTTTGTTTCTTAAAGATGTAACTGACGATTTAAGAGAAATTAATATAAATATTTTAAGTTACTTCAACAAACAACAAAGTCGTTGTAGTATAGTGGTAAGTATTCCCGCCTGTCACGCGGGTGACCCGGGTTCGATCCCCGGCAACGGCGATCTATTCTTTTATTTTTGCCTAACTCAACGAACCCTCTGACTCCTTCCAAATGTCATCGAATCTTTTTACAAAAATAACAAATATTTTTTTTAAAAAATCTCAAATAAATGAATAGTTACATCGATAAAGCTGTACCCTCACTCGTCATACAACACCTTTTTTTCTTCCCCTGCTACTGCAGAAATAAATGACATAAAAAGTAGATATTTTAAGATTACATACAATTTAATCATTAAATGTATGGTCTAAATACAACTAATCAGGACGAAAGTGGTCATTCGTTTCTGAAAAGTGATAATTTGATTTGAATATACTAACGTTTTGTTAAAAATAATGTGGAATTGTAATAAAGTTTTCATTGGTTCAAATATAATTCGTTTCATTATATAAGGAATATTTTTTATAAAAAAAAGGATTAAAAAACCAATCAGATGGTGTGTTTTTCGGTCGCAAAAGTAAGGGACCCACACTGAGAAAACGGGACCCGCACTGTCTCCTTTGTATTATTTGGTCATTAGTCATTTATTAACAACACTCACTGAGTTATAAGATTAATGCTTCGACGATACACACACGCAACTACGCGTTCTTATCCTCTACATTCAATCGCAGATTACGATATTTACACCTTAGCCAATCTCACCATTGAAAAATCATGTTAGACACGTGTACGGTTGATCTCATAGGAACACTGACAGCTAATGTGAACAACACACGACACTCTTCTTTTTTTACTTAAAGGAAAATAAAAATGAAATTTTGGAGAAGAAAGAGAGATTCTTCTTCGATTCCAGCGAAGGAAAAAGCGTATTCCTCGTGAGCACTAACTTCTCACTCCTCCTTCATTCTTCTTCACTCTGTGTTCACACAATCCTCACCCACCCAATCGCAAATTGGAGGTTTCTCGAGGGTTGGTTTGTGAGGATGACATCGGATGGGGCTACGTCGACATCTGCAGCTGCGGCTGCTGCTGCGGCGGCTGCGGTGAGGAGGAAGCCGTCGTGGAGGGAAAGGGAGAACAATCGGAGGAGAGAGAGACGGAGAAGAGCTGTAGCTGCGAAGATATACACTGGGCTTAGAGCTCAAGGTGATTATAATTTGCCTAAACATTGCGATAATAATGAGGTTCTTAAGGCTCTTTGTACTGAAGCTGGTTGGGTTGTTGAGGAAGATGGAACTACTTATCGAAAGGTTAACTTCTCTCAACTTTTTCAGATCGGAGCTTGTATCTTGATGTTTCTGATGTGTAAATCTGAATTCGGGGTTTTTCAATTGCGATTTATCGCGTTTGAATCTTATTAAGCTGGATTTTTGTGTGTGTTCTTAGTCCTCGAAAGTGGGTAGAACATAAAACTAGATCATCTAGATCATGTCTATATACGGATCTTATTTCTTAAAGTGAATTTTAGGGTTTCTCTTACTAGTTTCAGAAAGGTGTGTGAGCATTACTCCGATTTAGAACTCCTTAATTAGGACTTTTAATAACTAATGTTTGGTTAATACTAGAGTTCTACTCCGACATTGTTGTTCTTTTTTCAATTTTATCTGATAAATTATGATAGGCATAGTGGTAGTTGAGATTGCCTTTCCAACAATTGTAGTTTCGTAGGTCTGCTTCTTGAGCTATTAGCACGTCAAAGTCTTAAATTGTATCTATGTTAGTCCGAAGGCTTTGCATCGATCATCTTTTCCTTGTTGCAGATTGATTGTGATGTTTGATTGGTCATTGTTTTCTTCTTTTATTGGAGAATCAGGGATGCAAGCCTCTACATAATGAGATTGGTGGGACTTCATCAAGAATGACTCCTTACTCATCCCAGAACCAGAGCCCTCTTTCATCGGCTTTTCAAAGTCCCATCCCGTCTTATCAAGTCAGCCCATCTTCCTCATCTTTCCCAAGTCCTTCTCGTGGTGAACCAAATATCATCTCCACAATGTTTCCCTTCCTTAGAAATGGTGGCATTCCTTCCTCTCTTCCTTCTCTCAGAATCTCAAACAGTTGCCCGGTTACTCCACCTGTCTCATCCCCAACTTCTAAGAACCCTAAACCATTGCCCAATTGGGAAGCCATTGCTAAGCAATCCATGGCCATTGCCAAACAATCAATGGCGTCTTTTAATTATCCTTTGTATGCGGCTTCTGCACCTGCTAGTCCTACACATCGCCAGTTCCATACCCCAGCAACTATACCTGAATGTGATGAGTCTGACTCTTCCACTGTTGATTCTGGTCATTGGATAAGCTTTCAGAAGTTTGCACAACAACAGCCATTCTCTGCCTCAATGGTGCCAACTTCTCCTACCTTCAATCTTGTCAAACCCATGCCTCAGCAGATGTCTCCAAATACTACTGCTTTCCAAGAGATTGGTCAAAGTTCTGAATTTAAATTTGAGAATAGCCAAGTTAAGCCATGGGAAGGAGAGAAGATACATGATGTGGGTATGGAGGATCTTGAGCTTACACTTGGAAACGGGAAGGCTCGTGATTGACCTGAACAACTCAGCGAACTCAGAATAGCACGTCGATGAAGTATATGAGAATATGGCATAATCCTCCCGAGTTTCTTCTTCTTCGAGGTATTTGGGATCTTCATTTGTTCTTCACTTAGTATCCAGATATGCTTCCCAAGGCCTTCTCCATGGAAGCATTGAACTGTTAAGAGTGATTATTCAATTCATGAATTTGGTTTCAAAAGCATTATTTGTAGATAAAGAAAATCTTAAGATGTATGATACTGTTTCGTTGCAAATGTTACATTAATTAGTGTCTTTTTTTTTCCTCAAAAATAGAATATTATTAAGAACCAAAACAGTCCACAGCGAGAGTTCAGACTGAAAAGCAAAGAAAAACAGACATAGAAACATAGACCATACCAGTAGGTGTGATTGGGTGATGAGAAGAGTTAACACCTATAGATGGTGACATAAAATTCGAGTGAATTACAAAGCAAAAACCATCTTAGGTTGCCTCTGCTTCGATTGGTTGTTGAAGCCAAATTGGTCCATTGATGGCAATATAAGATTGGGATCTGTTCTGTGTAATGACAGCTCGCTATCGCTTCCGCAATAGTGTCTGAAAACTGTTTTGTGCCTTATTAAATTTGCTTAATCAGGTATCGTATCTTGAGCCCATTCTTCCTATTAGTATTAATATCCTAAATTCTGCAAATTTAGGATTCTAAATATGCTTTCATAAAACGTTAATTCTTATTTTTTCTGCAATCACTCTTTTATGTCAATTACTAACCCATATAATCAAATATCTAGTTAGACAAAGCTAGCTAGAAGAATTACACACAAGCAAATGCACACACCTAGCTACAAATGCTAATCTTTATAATTAACAAACTCTGGTCATCATCTGTTTAATTGGCCCAATTGATATCGCG